>CM044438.1:13182784-13212690 GCA_024363595.1 Xenopus borealis
CAGCACCTACTAAACTAAACAGTGATACAAGCCTTGCAGTGTACTAGAGGTTTCAGCACCATGGACAGCAGCACCTGATACTAAGTGGCAGAGGTTTAGGGCTCATTTACATCCACAGATACAGTGTAGTTCCCCGCAGTGAGAGGAGTCTGAGGGGGAAATTCACTAAAGCGCAAAGCATCTAACGCTAGCGCTAATTCGAGTGACGTCAATTCGTAACTTCGCAAATTTACTAACACTGACTCTGGCGAATTTTCGCTAGCGAAATAGATAGTTTTACGCCTGGTGAATTTGCACACTGACAAAGGATCTTAATTACGCAAATTCACTAAGACCAAAATTTTCCTGGCAAAGTTCAATACAATAGATAGGAGTTTGACAAAAAAATGGAAAGTCCCCAAAAAAAAAAACGCTGGCGTGTTTACCATTCTAGGGTGATAGTCTGAAAAAGATCAATTTTTTTTGGGGGGGGGGGGGTTACCCTCCTTCCCCCCTACATTTCCTAACATATGGCAACACAACTATACAGGGGGCACATGTAGGGCAATAGGATAACTTTATTTTATTTATGAAAGGTTTCCTGGGCTTGTGTAGTGGAATGTAGTGGCTGTAACATATACTTTTATTATACGCTTAAGTTCGCGCTGTATGCAAATTAGGCATCGCTAGAGTAAATGCGCTTTGCCTGGCGAACTAACGGTAGTGCTATTTCGCTTACATTTGCCGACCTTAGCGTAACTTCGCACTTTAGTGAATTTGCATAGTGCTGGCGAAAATACACCTGGCGAAGTGCAGCAAATGTTAGCGCAGGCAACGCTAGCAAATTTTCGCCGCTTAGTGAATTTCCCCCTAAGGGTAGAACTACACGGACGACTATTATGCGTTTTCGGCAGATCCAACAAGTTTTTTCAAAATGCAGGTGTCAAGTCGGATGCAATGGAAAATAAGGAAAGCAATAGCAGTCGGATGAGCAGCACGTCGGATCTGCTGAAAATACAGTCGTCCCTGTAGTTCTACCCTGCGCGCTGCACTTCAATTCCAAAAAGCACTACACCTTTTGACGCACGATGCTGTGCAAACCTTGGAAGTGCAGTTGTGCCTATAGACTCAGGCGTAGACGCCAGTGGCGTAACTACCAGGGGAGCAAGGGGTGCAATTGCACCAGGGCCCGCTCCCTCTCTTGGCCCACTGGAGAGGCTAGGAGAACTCCAACTCATAGGGGGAGAGCCCAATAGGGGGGCCCGGGTGCCAATCCTGCACCAGGGCCCACCAGTGAGTAGTTACACCACTGGTAGACGCCACTTGCACGCCAAAAAATTATGCCAGGCAGACTTGACAAAGAAATAATTTGAATAAAGATTCTATTACAATTTTTACTGTGGTATGTGGTACAAGTCCCAAACTATCCGTTATCCACGTTTGCCCCACTGCATTGGTAGCCAAGTCGATCCACTCATTTGGGGACTCTGCAAGTGTTTATAGCAGCTTAAAGTAGGCTAGAAATATTGTACATGATGTTTTGGGTTTCTGTACCAGCCCAAGGCAACCACAGTCCTTTAGCAGTAAAGATCTGTGTCTCCCCAGTAGATGCCCCAGTAGCTCCCCATCTTCTTTTCTGATTCACTGATTCACATGCTCTGTGCTGCTGTCACTTACTGAGTTTAGGGACCCACTCACAATATACACTACACATAGAATAGAAATATAGTCACAATATAAGGCTGATTAGTCATTAATACAGATAATTACTACATGGCAGCACAGAAACCAGTGCAACTAGCATCATAATTTAATAATCAGTCCTGTAGCCTCAGCTTATATTACAGACCAACCTCATTTTCTGCTGGATAATTAGTGACGACCCCTAAGCTTAGCCCACTGAGCATGTGAGTGTCACGGACACTTTCCAAGATGGTGACCCCCTGTGACAAGTTTGAAGTCCTGGATCATTGCTGCTATTGACAAGCTGAAACTATAGGCTGGTGCAATACGTTCAGTATATAAAACATGGCAGTTTGAGCTATATTCATTTTTAGGGTTTGTTCTCCTTTAAAGGAGAACTAAACCCCCCAATAATAAAAACCCCTACCCTACATAGTCCCCCCGTCCTAAATCACGTATAGGTGCAGAGCAAGAGCAGCGGAGCTCATGGGCGTCATCTTCCAGCTCTTCGGTATTCTTCAAGGGTGGTAAATTCCTGGTGCATGCGCAGTTGGAGCAGTCTTCTGGTTTGTAGCAATAACGTGCCAACAATTGCTGCAGAGGTGGAAGAGGACCAAGAAAGCCGGAAGATGGCACCCATGAGTTTAACTGAGCTTACTCTGCACCTATTAGTGAGTAATGAATTAGGGGCACCTATGCAGGGGGGAAGCAGGCAGGGGGGTCTATGTAAAGTAGGTTGAAGGGGGTTTTATTATTGGGGGATTAGTTCTCCTTTAAAAATGGTTGTATATAGTAGCCTAAACAACTGGACTGAGGACCAAGAGGACAGATACCGCACGAGTACTGTTGCCTTCATTCAGTCTGGCCTTGCCTCATTACTTGCCTACTACACAGCTTCCAAAGACCTATCTACTTCTAAATCAAAAATAACCTGCAAAGTTGGCAGTAAAGGATATCATCAAAGAGGCCAGTGAAATACCCAGAGCATGCCTAATGCAACATGTGACTGTGACAGCTGTTCCTGTGTGCACTGCTCTGGGTTAATGCGCGTCTCCAGATGTTCTTCACCCCCTCAATAAACATCACGATATCTGCTGCTAATAAAGGACCTAATGAGGAAATATCTGCAGGTTCTGCCCCCATCACACACCAGCCAGGACCGACTACCGTGAATACCCAATGTTGCATTATTAAGCGCCTCTGCGCATTGGGGAGGAATTTAAACTATGCATTAATTATGAACGGCTCTTATTTATAAACCTGCAGGTCAGAGAGATGTCCACATGTGCGTTTGTGAGCGACATTTAGCCTTCTCCGCGGAGCAATGAAGTTGTATGTATGAGTACTTTTATGCAGCAGTCGGGCTAGAGGGAGCAGTCACACCCAGCAAGATGAAAATATCTTCAGCAGTGGAAGGAAAGAGCAGAGACGGTGCTTGAGATTAGTTATATGCAGTAGTTACTGTAGAACGGGCTGTGATATGCAGCAATAGGAAAAGCTACAAGCGACAGACTTCTACACGTCTACACCCCTCCTTAAAGGGAAACGGTCATGGGAAAACGTTTTTTTTTTTTAATGCATCAGTTAATAGTGCTGCTCCAGTAGACTTCTGCACTGAAATCCATTTCTCAAAAGAGCAAACAGATGTTTTTTAATATTCAGTTTTGAAATCTGACATGGGGCTAGACATTTTGTCAGTTTCCCAGCTGCCCCTGGTCATGTGACTTGTGCAAGCACTTCAGGAGGGAACTGCTTTCTGGCAGGCTGTTGTTTTTCCTTCTCAATGTAACTGAATAGAACGCAGTGGGACATGGGTTTTTACTATTGAGTGTTGTTCTTAGATCTATCAGGCAGCTGTTATCTTGTGTTAGGGAGCATGTATGGCCTCTACACTGTTGTGCCATTATTTACTTGATGTCTACCCTACAAATTACATTATCAAATGTGAATGCAACTAGTACACAATTTACAGAACAGGTACAAATTCACATTCAGATTGCATTCACATTGGTAACTTTGGAACGAACTGATAACTCTTAATGGCTAAATGCATTTTCACAAAAATTTTGGGGGACAAAAATGCATTGAGAAAAGAGCTTGCAATATCCAGGTCCTTTGTTCAGAGTTGCCCTTAAACTTTCATAAGTTGGTATCGCCGGATTAACATCCAGATGATGTGCGCTGCAGTGTGACTGTAATTTATGGCTCTAATTATCTATTCCGGCTCGTCAAAAAAAAAAGGGCCCTACGACACCAGTTCTGTAATCAAAGGAATCGCAGAGCGTGCCAAGCTAGAAGATTAGCCCTGATTTTATGGGTATCTAGCGTCTGCCAAGATGTAACGGTGTAAAAAAAAAAAATCGAATGACGGGAGTACAAATTTGCATTTGGGAAAATAACATGGCAGAATCTTACACCCTAAGTAAAGTCAAGGCTCACACACAGAGTTAAATAATTAGGTGTTTCAGTGGCAGTGAATCTACATTTCAGTCCTTGTGACCTATGTGTGACTTGCCTTTACTTAGTGGGGGTCATTACTTAGACGCAAGAGCCCTAAGGGGTGCAAAGGCATGCACTGTTGTATCCTGACTTGCTCATTTGAAAGGTGCACAATTTAGGGGGGAAGGAGGGGACCCTTATATGCGAACCAGCCTAATGAACGCATTTCTATTCATGGGAGGAACTGATGTATCTGAAGTTGTTTTGGAGCACTGATACCTGCAGCAGGTCCTCTACCTAAATGTAGGGCCGGTTTTAAGCACATTGGACCAATTTGGCCCAATTGGGCCCCGCACTTATGGGGGCCCCGCTCCAGTGCGAGCTCTGATTCCTATTCCCTTAATTCCCCAGTTGCCCAGCCTACCCCCATCCCCAACTGGCAGCCGTCACTTGGACAGAGGGTAAAGCAGCACTATTTGCCCATCCAGCTCTGTGACCCTGCGACAGACAGCAAAGTTCCTTCTAGGGGGGCCCCACCAAAATGGTTCCAATTGGGCCCCGCACTTGGTACGGCCGGCCCTGCCTACATGGTACAAAGTGGGGGAAAAAAACATGTTGGATTGTAGGTAGTAAATGGCCCCATTGACTGCTTCGAGTAATTAAATTGGTTTTAAATTCATTTGCAAATGTAACAACTATTAAAACCAGTGTTGGTTTATTCCTTTCTATTCCAGCCAATGCTGACGATTGAAAACAAAGGGGCAGATTTACTAAATTCACATGAAGGATTCGAAGTTCGATCAAATTTTCAAAAAGATTTGAATTTTAGAAAGTTTTTGAAGACCACTTCGACCAGTGAATTTTGAAAATTCGATCGAATAAAAATCGATTTGAATATTCCACTATTTGACAGCCGAAGTACTTCCCCTTTACATTTTTATTAGACTGCCTAGTTCGCCAGATCAAAGATACCGAATTGGGTGTCAATTATTTCTGATTGAATAAAAAATTTTTCGATCGAATGGTTAAAATCGTTTGAATCGAACAATTTTATCGATCAATTTTTTTCTATTTGATCATTCGACCAATCGAATTGTGGTAAAAACCTTCGAATTCGATATTCGAAAGATTTTCCTTCCCAGACTATTCCCATGGTCGAAATCGAGGGTTTTTTAACCACTAATATTTGCTATACACAGAGAAGATGTTTCTGAAAGTTTTTTTTTATGTAAAGTGAATGCAACAAAAATGGCACTTCTATATGTTCGTTCTTTCTGCTCTGCAGCCTACAGAGATACAGCGCAGGGCTCTAAGGCGGAGCATATACAAGGGCAAATTCACTAAAGTGCAAAGCATCTAACGCTAGCGCTAATTCGCCAGTGTTACGTCATTTCGTAACTTCGCAAAGTTGCGCACTGACGGAGGATCGTAATTATGCAAATTCACTAAGACGATAGTTAAGATAATACAATAGATAAAAGTTTGAGGAAAAAAATGGACATTTTTTCTAAGTTCCAAAAAGATAGAGTGAAAAAGAGCAACATTTTTTTGGGGGGTTACCCTCCTTCCCCCCTACATTTCCTAACATATGGCAACACAACTATACAGGGGCACATGTAGGGCAATAGGACAACTTTATTTTATTTATTAAAAGTTTCCTGGGCTTGTGTAGTGGAATGTACTGGCTGGAACATATACTTCTATTATTGTATTTGAAATTCGCGCCGTATGCAAATTAGGCATCACTAGCGTAAATGCGCTTTGTCTGGCAAATCGCAACTATGCTACCGTTCGCCGACCAGAGCGTAACTTCGCACTTTAGTGAATTTGCGTATCGCTGGCTTAGTGCGGCGAACGTTAGCGAAGGCAACGCTAGTGCATTTTCGCCCCACAGTGTCATAGGGCCTACAATTCCGGTACATTGTGTCTTTGTTATATCATTTGTTTTGAGCGGATTGTAAGCTGCACTTCTGTGTAGTGTTAATGATGCCGACCTACTGTACCGAGAGATCCGCCGTGCACTCTGCTCTCCCTCAACCAGAGTATTGATGGTTTTACTTGAACTGAGCAGATCAGAAGTTGTGCCGTCGTATATCTCTTGAACGGCATCTCAAACAAACTGGGTGACGGGTGCTGCAGATTTCCGATTACTCCGACCTGCCGTACAACTCTTGAATCAAGAGTTCTGGAATTAGTTTCCAATTATGAACTGCGGTGTTGCAGGCTATCCAAATTTGATAAGATATAAAATGTCCCTAGTCATGCAAATTCCATTTTTATTGGCTTTGATAATGATATACCCGCTATAAAAGGAGTCATATTCTGTTGCACGCTACTGTACAGTTATGTTCAGAGAGTTCAGCTCGTCATACACTAAGGGGCACATTTACGGAGCGTCAAAGTGAATTTGCGGATAAAATTTTAATTTCTATGTAATTTTGGGCACTTCGACTATCGAACAGCCCAAAATTCGATATGAATTGAAAAAATTCGAATTTCGAAGTACTGTCCCTTTAAAAAAAAAAATTGGAATTCGACAATTTGCAACCTTAAAGCTGCCGAATTGCCATTGTAGCCTATGGGCGACCTTCTGGAAGCTTTCCTGTAAAAAAAAATGTAAGTCCTGGAAAATTGAATTTAAAAAAAATTGTTCTATTCGAACAATGCAATCAAGCGATTTTAATTTGATCGAAAACGACTGTCGAATGGTCAAATTTTAAGCGTCTGGTTGGATTCCCCTTTAAGGGTCGGATTAAAAATTAAAAATTCTCAATTTTCAAGTTTTTTTTATGGTCACAACTGTCGACTACGGAGTTATTCATATTTGGTTAAGAGTTTTTCAAAAAATTCCAATTTGATTTTTAAGATTTTTCATACACTGGCCCTGTAAGATCACTAATTCGACTATTTGCCACCTAAAACCTTTGCTGTATTCGGCCGAATCCTTCTGCCTGGCCAAAGCGAATCCGAATCCTAATTTGCATATGGGCCAGGGAGGGAAATCATGTGACTTTTTCCGCCACCAGAGGGAAATTCAGCCGCTCTCCATTCATTTCTATGAGATTTTGAAAGGCCTGTTTATCAATGGGTGAAGTGAAAGTTCACCCTTTGATAAATACGCCTTAAAAATCCCATAGAAATAAATGGAGAGCTGCGGAATTTCCATCTAGTGGCGGAACTTCCCTCTTTGATTAATATACCCCATGGACTTTCCCCAATCAGTGCAGAGAGATTGGAACTTTCCAGCACTAACCCAGGAAAGTTAACAGCGGGACTGCCCCTCTAAAATTGGATTTATTAGATAGATTCCTTAGGAACTTTTGTCCCATAGAGAGTTAAAAAAAAAAAAAAAAAGATTTCAGATGTTTATGTTATATAGCTCTTCTCCCTCAACCCCTCCAGCGCTAAAACCCCTCCCCCACGTAGCCCCCCCTCCCATTCCCAGTTATAAAGGCCTGTAGCACGGGGACTGGCACCACCTGCAATAAAGGAGCCTCAACGTAACATTCATTTGTATTAAATTAGTAGACTAAAGGGGTATGGCAGGCTCCCAATTTCTTCAGCCATCTGTTTCACTAAAAACATCAAAGGGGATACGGTCATGAGAATTTTTTTTTTTTTTTTTCAAAATGCATCATTTAATACTGCTGATCCAGCAGAATTCTGCACTGCATTCCATTTCTCAAAAGAGCAAACAGTTTTTTTTATATTTAATTTTGAAATCTAAAATGGGGCTAGACATATTTTCAGTTTCTCAGCTGCCCCAAGTCACGTGACTTGTGTTCTGATAAACATTACTGCTGTACTGCAGGTTGGAGTGATATCACACCCTCCCTTTCCCTCCTTATTAGCCTAACAGAACAATGGGAAGGTAACCAGATAGCAGCTCCCTAACACAAGATAACAGCTGCCTGGTAGATCTAAGAACAGCACTCAAAAGTAAAATCCAGGTCCCACTGCGACACATTCAGTTACATTGAGTAGGAGAAACAACAGCCTGCGAGAAAGCAGTTTGATCCTAAAGTCCTGGCTCTTTCTGTAAGCACACGACCAGGCAAAATGACCTGAGATGTCTGCCTACATTATTATAAATTAAAAAAAAATTCACTTGCTGGTTCAGGAATGAAATTTTATATTGTAGAGTGAATTATTTGCAGTTTAATTTGGAAATAAAACATACATTGTAAAAATGACAACAGAATCCCTTTATGGTTTGGGGGGAAATTTGGCAGAGATAGGTTGCTATTCAGGAGTTCATGATTGGTCAGACACTTAAAGGGACAGCAACAGCAAAAATGCAGTTGAAAAATAAAATTCATGATTGTTTTTTTTTTTTTTTTTTTTTTAAAAGGGGTAAATTATCAGTCTGTCCAAAACCAAAAGTGTCTATGGAATGCTGCAGCACTACACCTTACTGCAATTACTCGCAGCCAACCCTCGGCAAAATATTTGATTACTATTCCCAAGGTGACCCGTTTTGTATAAGAATGTTATTGCGACTGAGCAGAGTCTATGTGTATAACGCTGGCTGCTGTTTGTTCCCATACAACTGCATGTGGTGAGTAGTGATGGGCGAATTTATTCGTATGGGGCGAATTCGCGGCGAATTCCCGCGATTCGCAGCTGGCGAATAAATTCGCAAAACGCCAGCGAAATTCGCCGAAAAAATTAGTTGCGACGTGTGCCGAAAATGATGCGACGCGCTGAAAACGACGTGCATCAAAAGCGTGCCGCAAATCGTTTTGTGAATTTTTCGCCAATTCGCAAATTTTTCTGGAAATTCGCAAATTTTTCGGCGAAGCGAAACTGGGGAGATTCTCCCATCACTAGTGGTGAGTGTTAATTTTGAAAGAAAGCAATATGAATAAAGTAGAGTGGATGTGCCACAGTAAGCTACTTTGTTAGGCGCTGGTCTCATAGCCTCACCCAGTGTCAGGCAATGAGTATGTCTCAATGATGCAACAGGAGGAGAATGTTCTGCAATGGCTCATTGGACAGACCTCGCCATGGCGCCATTCGACTGCATCATAAACGTTTCTGAAGAAAGGAGGACAATGGGAACTCTAGTCTGCTGCTCACTATTACCCTTCTATATATCGTTTTTATTTATAGCCTTGCTAGAAAATACTTTTACCAGAGCCTGGTGTAACAAATGTTCTGCTGAAGCTGCAAAGGACCTTTCCAAACAGATTTACAGATTCGATCGAAAATTAAAATAAAAATTTGATGGTCAAGTTCCGAAGTTTCTTCGCTTCGAAATTCGACCATTGATAAATCTGCCGCTTAGAGTAAACCCCTCATTAGTAAAGTTAGGGCACTCCTGCCCTACAACATATACAGTTTATATATAAAAATACCTTCCTATATATTTATCTTTTTTTCCTATTAATAACATTGGGATCATGTAAAATATAAGGATATTATAAGTTACTGAGGAGTTTCATGACCATATAAAAATACAAGGCCGAAGGCCGAGTGTTTTTATATAGAATAGATCATGGAACTCCGAGGTAACTTCTAATATCCTCATATTTTGCAACTGGGGGTACTTTATTTATTATAATACACAAGTTTCAGTGAGTCATGTGACATAAATGACATCAGAACTCACCGTTTATAACTGATGACATCAGAACTCACCGTTTATAACTGATGACATCAGAACTCCAGAAAGCTCAGAATTACAGAAAGGCCATCTCCCATAGACTAAATAATCTACATTTTTAAAAATGATTTAATTTTTTTTTTATAATAGTACAGTACTATAACTATGTAGGGGATTTTAATAAAAAAAAGGGTTTGCTTCTCCTTTAAGATATGAAGATCAAAACGACAGAAAGATCCATTATCTGGAAAACCTCAGGCCCCGAGCATTCTGGATAAAAGGTCCCATACTTGTATACTGTTTTACCCAGAGACAGCACATTTAAAACGATTATTTGGGGCATTGATCTTATTTCAGTATGCATTTTTTTTTCTAATTTGAACAGATTTTTTTTTCTCCATATCCTCCAAGTCTACAGAACAGAAATGGGCAGCAGAATTACAGAAAGCCATGCCAAGAGTTTTATTTGGATTTCATTTGAATTAACAGCCCATATGGTGCAAACGTGCTTTTCTTGGCGAGGTTTCCTAGAAAATATTACACTTATTGGAAGAGTCTGCGCTGTTATTTGTAATTTATGCTAATATATTTACATTCCATAGATCAATGAAAATGCAGCTAATGGTAATGTCCTCCCATTCGGGCTGAGAGAAAGTCTAAACAAGTGGTGGATTTACAAAGCTGTGGTGCTATTAATAAAGCAGCAGATTGGAGCGCTCAGATAGTTTCACTGTTCAGTGGTCCAAAAAAAAGTTTTCAGAACGGTGTTAGATTTATATTATGCTCCAAGTACCTCTTGGAGGGAACCGCATTTTCAGGTCCGGTCAGGCCCCCAAAATGTCTAGAGTTTTACCAACATTTCTTGAAATTGTATCCGAATTAGGGCTTTATAGGGCCCCTATACCTCCCCCCCAGTAGCCGCAGGGTCTGCTTCCCCTGTAGTTATGGCCCTGGGTCTGGTGCTATCCTAGCAGTAATAGAACTAGGTGGGGCGGGCCCTGGTGGGGGCTGTGCAGCCAGCCCCTCCCCCCTCATCCGTGGGTATTTTCTATGGCACTCCAGCCAACTGCAGCGGGCGCAATCTGCCAGGGCGGCCCTGGCCCAATAGCACCCCCTGCTCCCCGGGCAGTTACAATCCTGTGTCCTAGGCATCAGACCTGTAAGCTCCAATTTGTGCAATGTTAGTGGATGTGACAGCAGCACAATTGGTATGACATCACTTCCACAAAATGGCACTAGAGGGTCCCCCCTACCACTCACCTCTGCTGAGCGTCATGACGTCCCTATTGTAGCACCTGCACACCAGATACTCTTCATTCTTAGTCCTGTAAAATATACAGAGCACTGTATGGTAGGATCAAAGGAAACTGATATAGGCACAAAATGCACCAGGCCAGTCCTTTGCCTTGTCTACATAAAAGGCTACATTTTTGGACAGTTTTTTCGCTCTTTATCTTGCGTGCCCGTTTTCTTATTCTGGTTCATCCCCTCCCATGGCTGTTGGCTAGGGGCAAGACAACGGCCCTATTAAATTCTAATTCAACTGATTCAAGGTAGTACCGCCATTAATGGTTTGGATGGTTATGGATGCCTACCAATGACATATTTGCCATGGAGCCATATAAGGTAGTTAATTAGATTACCAGGATATGTTTGTGAAGATTCTCACGCATCCAGGTCATGGTATATCTGTAGAAATAAGTCAAATCAACTGGACTTGACGTTTCACCAGTCATCCAACTAGCATTCTCAATTCAACTGGCATTCAATTTTAAATCAAGTCTTTTTTTGGGGAATATATCCTCTGGAATGTTGCTCCAATCAGCATAATCCATGGAAGGTTTGATAACAACTGACATCCTAATTTCATGACATCCTTGCACATTGGAGAAACATTCCAGAGTCTATATTTCCTGGAAACAAGATAATTTACACGTTATTCTGAATTCTTCAAGTAAAAAAAACAAAGCAAGTCCAGTTGATTTTGTCTTATTTCTACAGATATTACCAGTATTCAATCCTTCAGGGGGGAATTCACTAAAGCGCGAAGTGACTAATGCTGGCGTAAATTCGCCTAACTTGTGTAGTGTAAAGTTCGAACTGTAACATATACTCTATTCAAACTTTCAAGTTCCCGCCATATGCAAATTAGCCTTCGCTAGCGCAACTGCACTTTGCTTGGCGAATTTTCGATAGCGCAATTTCGCTGCCGTTCGCTTAGATGAACGCAACTTTTTTAGTAAATTGGACGAGCGCTGGCGAAAATTCGCTAGGCGAAATCTGGCGAACGCTGCGCTAGCGCAGCTTCACTTCTTAGTGAATTACCCCCTTCGTTCCTTCGTTATGATTGTTCTTGGGCGTTGAGGTGATGGACAGGATATCCACGTATTTCTTATCTCTGGCTCTTTATTGCTTTGCAGTTTGTGGATAAACATATTCAGGTGTTTTACAGCAGAGAAACATCTGTCTAACTCGAGCTTTGAATCATTTTGATTTTGTTATAGGCAAATGTAGAGTAGAGAAAATAAGGAGACGTGTGGCACGTATCTGCCATCAGATGTGTCTCTCGGAGTCTCATACAGGAGACATTAGCGAGACCAATCTGGCATATTTCGCTCACACAAGGTGAGATAATCTGCGGTGTTGCTGCCTTATCAAGAAAATACCAGCAGCTTGTCAATGGCAGCTCAGGATAAAGGAGTCCAACGTTTCCTACAGTGATGGGCAGTTCAGTGCCCTCCAAATGATGTTAACCTGTGTATCTGAATGTGTAGTCAATGCATTCCAACTTTGGCTTTGTCATACTGAAATAGCGACAGAGATGCTCAGTGCAAGCAATTAGCTATTTCATGTTACTGACGAACAATAAGAATTAGAAAAGCTCATTGCTGGTTGCTATGGAATATGGCTGGTTGCTATGGGATATGGCGGCACTGGTACAAGGTTGCAAATGAGCCCCATGGAATGATACAATAAGCTTTTGTAAGGTCACCTCTCAATGGAAGGAGAACCAATACTATAACATAATATTCTAGTATATGGATACCTGTCCCAGGTATATACATTTAAATATAGGAGCAGATTTAATGTTGGTCGAATTCCGAATTGAAAAAAATTTTGAAAGTCGTCCACGGGAATAGTTAGGGAATTCAAATCCTTCGAATTCAAAGGATTTTACCGCGATTCGATTGGTCAATAGATTCGAACGATTTTGACCATTCGATCGAATTTTTATAATTCAAGCAAAGTGAAGCCTTCTGAAATCAGAAGATATTTACATGTCTCATGCCATACATATAGCACTGCCTAGATATCAAAAATGAGAGTTTTTTTAGTCCCATAATGCATCATGGGCGGAGACATGTAAATCACTCCTTTATGTCCCTGTGGCCAACTATGCATCCAGAACCGCTGGTTTATAGCACAGATACAGCCTAATAGTTCAGAGCCATATATCCAAACTTGCAGACAGCCTGTTTCGATCTTGTTAGATCTCATCAGTGCAAGATATTGGAACATGGCTTCTGAGAGGTAGGACTTGGAGAGCAGCAAAAAGGGAAACCGAACCTGGTTAGGGTGAGAAGGACTGAAAGGAGCCAAAAAGCCCTTCACATGCAATAACCTGCAAAGTGAAGCCTTCTGAACTATTAGGCTGTATCTGTGCTATAAACCAGCGGTTCTGGATGCATAGTTGGCCACAGGGACATAAAGGAGTGATTTACATGTCTCCGCCCATGATGCATTATGGGAGTAAAAAAACTCATTTTTGATATCTAGGCAGTGCTATATGTATGGCATGAGACATGTAAATACCTTCTGATTTCAGAAGGCTTTACTTTGCATGCTATTGCTTGTGAAGGGCTTTTTGGCTCCTTTCAGTCCTTCTCACCCTAACCAGGTTCGGTTTCCCTTATAATTCATTCATAATTCTGCAAAGAAACTTCGGCAGGTTGAAAGTGGCGAACTAGGCAGTCAAATAAAAATTTAAAGACGACGTAATTCGATAGTCGAATAGATTTTCATTCGAATTATTCGATTCGATCGAATTTACAGAATTCCCTGGTCAAGGTCACCTAGTCTGCACCTTACTAAACTTTGAGTGGCAGATTTACTAAGGGTCGAATTCGAGGGTTAAAAAACGGGGAAAATATATATTTATATATATATATACTGAAACCTATACTAAACTACCTGCCCCCTCATACAGGAAAATGGGGGATCAGATGGGTAATTGAAAAGTGTTCGGCAAATAATGTAACCGCAACATTATAAATTGCATGCAAAGACAATGTTATGATAGATGGTGTTAGTACCTCTTTAAAGGCATTCATAGACTGCCAACACAGTGTTCTACAACCTCACAGTCCTCACTGTGAAGAACCACCTACGCTGCTTCAAATGAAAGTCCTTTTCTTCTAGTCTGAAGGGGTGGCCTCTGGTGATCCTCTTTATGGGTAAAAAGGTCCCCTGATATTTGTCTATAATGTCCTCTAATGTATTTGTAAAGTGTAATCATGTCCCCTCGCAAGTGCCTTTTTTCCCAGAGAAAACAACCCCAACCTGGACTGTGAGGTAGATAATTAGATTACCGGTGTGTAGATAGACCCTGTGCCATGGACTTTTTGGATTCCAAACAGATGGGGAAGGAATGGGGTGGTTTACCGCTACTTGTCTTCTTTAGAGTCCTTTAATATTGGCTCTACTCCCTCAATTTGCTACTATTTGGTGAAAGCAGTCAGATACTAAGATACATCCGAATATATTTGTTTATTTTGCAAAGCCTATCTATTTACCAAGTTTTTATTTTTATACTGAACTGTTCCTTTAAAGCTGCGGGAGCTAGCACCCCGGTGTGCAAGTGTATATATATATATATATATATATGAGCCTGGCTATATCTGTCCATGGCCACAAGATTGACCCACAGTGTTGGATTGGTATCACTGAGCTAAAAGCATCTCTGGATTTATGCTTTAATGAACCCGCTGGTGCCAGGCTGACGGGCTTCAAATGCCATCTGTTGCCTTCAGCACATAGCCGCAGGAAGCATGGAGCATTATGCACACATTATTCACCCACACAGGTAACTACACACATTTAAGGAAAGCAGGCATATAATTGGATGTATCATTCAGCCCCGAAGAATGTAATAACATAGGCTAGCATATGTAGCTCAACACATTCACTAAACACAAAGTGTAAGAACCTTTAAGGCAGTGGTTCTCAACCATCCTAACGCCGCGACCCTTTAATACAGTTCCTCATGTTGTGGTGACCCCCAACCATAAAATTATTTTCGTTGCTACTTCATAACTGTAATTTTGCTACTGTTATGCGGTAAAATACACAAACAACCGAGTGGAAGTACGTATTGCCTCACCAGTCAGGGGTGTCCAAACTATAGCCTGCGATCCATTTTTAATTGGCCCGCAGCAAATTCCTAAAATATTCCAGAATATTGCCCCCACAGTGACAGGCTCCGATTCAAGACCTCCTGCCTGTGGTAAATTGGCCCCCATGAAGCGATGATTGCACTGCTCGCTCCTGGAATTGTCAGCTACTGCGCATTCCCTTAATAACAAATGGCAGCCGCAACGCTATCCTTTAACCCACCCTGTCCAGACAATGGTTTTGTAGTTTGGACACCCCTTAGGCGACCCCTGTGAAAGCGTCATTCGACCCCCAGGTTGAGAACCACTGCTTTAAGGAGTGTTTTTGAAAATTTTGGAAATTCAAAGGATTTTTTCCAAAATTGTTCAATCATTTGAATCAAACGATGCATTTGAATAATTTATATTCGATCGAAAATGGCCTAAATCGATCCATTTTCGATCGAAAAAAGACTTAAATTTTTTTACAATTCTAGCCTTAGTAAATCTGCCCCTTAAAGTGAATATAAACCGTCGACAAAAACTTATGACTGCCTTTAAATCCTTCTTTAGTACTATTTATTTCTCTTTTTGGAACTGAAATGTTCTAAATGTTCTCCAACTGCTCCTCGGATCAATCAAAAGCTTCACCAAAGACCTCCCAGACCTCTGCAGTACCATGAAACCTCCAGGGTTCTCTAAGAAGAACATTTCCTGCTTTATGGGATTTATGGGTACAGAGCCATATTGAAAAGTGGACAGTGAAATGCTGGATGGAGAGGGGGGCCTTGGAGTGAAACAGGACTTTGATAAGGCATGGAGTTAAATGGCTTGACTTTTAATTATTATTCTATGCTCAGTAACAAAGTGAAAACCCTGCCTCATACTCTATGTCCCCTGACCCTCTATCAGCCTTTTACCCTCACCCCTTTACACCACAAACCCTTTTATCTCACCTCTCAACCCCTTGAAATTGGGGGGGGGGGGGGCTCCTTATAACAGGAGGGTTGCGCAATATAAGTCTTTACTAAAAAGTAAGGTTTTATTGTCGCTCAATTTAACTTTTTTATTCAATTACAAGTAGTTGTGTGTCAACAGTGATCTGCAATAAGCCAATACAGCAATTGAAACCTTAAATCTAATGGGCTTTTTAGAATTGTCCTTTTCCCTTTAGCAACTGTCAAACAAAAATAAAAAAATTGGTGTAAATATGCTTTTTGTGGGTATGGCAGAAAGGGTAGAATTTGGTGTACCAAAATACCAAACAAGGTACAACCCCCTGCCCCTTCCTTCACCCCCGGGCACGGCTATTCAAATGGATAATAAATTAGGTCTAGACAACTGGGTTAAAAAATCAAGCCTACATAGGTAAAGATTGTGTAACAACTTACCAACAGTATTGACACACATCTATCAAGTTCAACCTTTTATGTCTATATATTACCTGTAAAACTGCTAGTTGATCCAGAGGAAGGCAAATAACCCCATTTGAAGCCTCTTCAATTTGCCACAGAGGAGAAAAATCTTCCCTATCTCCAAGATGGCAATCGGCCCAATCCCTGGATCAACTTGTATAATGAGCTATTGTCCATAACCCTGTATTCCCTCACTTGCTAAACCCCATCCAACCCCTTCTTAAAGCTATCTAATGTATCAGCCTGTACCACTGATTCAGGGAGAGACTTCCACATCTTCATAAGGAGTAAAAAAACTCCTTATATAAACCCGAATATTTAGACTGTACGACATATTCTACATGGGGCCTTAACAGTGCTCTGTACAGTGGAAGACTAACCCCCTCCTCCCGTGACTCTATGCCCCTTTTATTACAGCTCAAGACCTTATTTGCCCTTGATGCTGCTGACTGGCATTGCTTGCTACACCCAACTATATCATCTACAAGGACTTCAAGGTCCTTTTCCATAATGGATTTGCCTAGTGCAGTCCCATTAAGGGTATAAGTGGCTTGAATATTTTTACATCCCAGGTGTATGACTTTACATTTGCCACTTAGCTGCCCAGTTTGCCAGTTTGTCAAGATTCTGTTGCAAGGATGCCACATCCTGGATGGAATTAATTGGGCTGGATAGTTTTGTGTTATCTGCAAACACTGATACATTACTTACAATACCCTCCCCTAAGTCATTAATGAACAAGTTAAATAAAAGTGGATCCAATACAGAGTCAAAGGGACCCCACTAAGAACTTTACTCCAAGTAGAGAATTAATCTTTAACAACCCCCCTCTGTACCCAATTCTGTAGCCAGATTCCTATCCATGTGCAAACGACTTCATCAAGCCCAACAGTAGTGATGGGCGAATCGGCTTTGTTTCGGCAAATTTTTCAAGAGAAGTTTGCAAAACGGCGAAAAATTCATGAACCGTCACGTCTCTTTTTTGACGCTGGCGCCCAGTTTCGTTGGCGCTTTGCGAATCATGGGAATTTGCTGCGACTTTGTCACAGGCAAATAAATTCGCCCACCACTACCCAACAGACCTTAGTTTAAAAAGCAGTAATTTGTGGTGCACTGTATCAAACTCTTTAGCAAAATCCAAAAAGATCTCATCTACTGTCTCCCACTGTCCAGCATCATACTAGATACCTGATGATTAAAAGCAAATCAAATCAGATCAGCAGATCAAATTTGCCTAACATGACCTATCCGTCATAAAGCCATGCTGACTGCTGCTCATAATGCTGTTCACTAGGCCAAAATTTTAATGTGATCCTTTAACGAGCCTTCAAATAGTTTGCCCACCACAATTGTCAAACTTACTGGCCTATAATTGCCAGGCCAAGATCATAATCCCTTTTAAAATACTGGAATAACATCAGCTTTCCTCCAATCCATAGGTACCATACCAGATAAAAGCAAATCTAAGAAAATCAGAAATAGAGGCCTATCTAAAACTGATCTAAGCTCTCTTAGAAGGTGTATGCCATCTGGCCCTGGCTCCTTGTTCACATTAATTTTTATTAAAGCTTTATGAACTTTATATATGTTGCAAAACCACAATCTGGAAGGCAAAGATAAAAATTGGAAATGAGGAGTGCATTGTGGGAGAGGTTAAAACTAAACCCAAAAAAGTTTTAAAAGTATATTAATAGTAAAAATAGGTAGGATTCGATTGTTGCTCCTTTAAATAATGGTACCCGGTTGTAACAGGTACAGAAAAGACAAATGTGCTACATCGGTTCTTTTCTTACATGTATACAATAGAGGTTACTTGACAGTAATTGGAAAAAAGTCGTTATTTCTGGTGATCTATCTGAAAACAACTAGTTGTTTGAAGGTGAACAACCCCTTTAAGTTACTCATACGTCCCCAAGACTCCAAATTCACAGCATTATATGCAGGATTGCATACAGATGTACCCAGCTTAATACCCGAGGACTTGGAGGAAACCATAGATGATCCATATCCTATCTGGTGTGAGTCAGAGACAAGCTTTTACACAGGGTGTATTTTAAACAACAAAAACAGTTTAATAAGGCATAAGGAATGCCACCACATTACTGAGAACTGGGGCACCATACCTAAATAAACAACTAAAGAGCTTGGTTTGCCATCAATAACAAACACTAGATGTCACAGAGGAAATTTAAGTTTCAAAATACTTTTTAGGCACAGAAAGATTGAAAAAGAAGTGGTTTTAATCATGATTTTTGAGAAGAGGAGGTAGATTGTATTCATAATGAGGATAATGTCTAAAGCCATTATTTGGTATTGGGTGGGAGCAGCTACTGTACATGGATGCCAGGGGCAGGCACCTCGTTGTTGTGCAAGGCAATGCAGGTCAATGAATAACACATAAAATTATATTGCAGGTCAAATAGTCCATGGAATTTTTGATTGGGGCTACTATGTGCCATTTATGGAAGCTTTTTCCCCACTTTGGTTTGTTGATCTTGAAAATGAAAAAGCTAAAATGTTGGCACTGAACTTTGAACTCTTCTCCATTCCCATTTACCGGCAATATAATAAAGATTTTTTTTTTTGCTATAGTGCCCCCATGCCTCCTCCCTGCTCTACAATCAACTTTGCCTTTTGGGGAAACCCATGGAGAGCTCTTAATTGTATGGGGCTGAACTGCACATAGTAATGCAGGCTAGAAGTGCTGCTGAAGTGCCATTAACTAGAAGGTATTTAAATGCAGCCCTGGTGTGTATGTGTTGAATTTGCAGAATGCCTTTATATCAGTAAAGCTGTTCCTCTTTTTACGATGCTAATGAACTTACTAGAGTGGTGCTGGCTTTAATTTCCAGCTTGCCACTTTGCTGGGACTGCTGATCAGCGCACTGTATCTGTGCATTATGGTTTAATTAAGCTTCAAGCTCAGGCGGCACTGAATCGGACTGAGGGGAGAGGAGGACGTTGCTTTATTCTTTATTAATAGAAAGTGCATTTATCTGAATACGCTGTAACACAATTAAAGATTCTCAACATTTGCTTTCCAACATCAGAGAGTCACAGATAACTGAACTCATTTGCAGGGATGGGGGGTGAAGCCGCATGAATAAAACACGAGAGGGTGGTGGTAATGCCCCTTGGCAGGGACGTGATTTCAGCAGAACTCTGCATTTAATACAAGGACAGACCTGCCATTAAGTACAGAACCACTGCACCACTCTGCATTCAATAGCTCTACATACATGCCCAGCAGCATAAAAACCAACCTTCGACCCAAAGTAGAGTTAAGCTGAGGTGCCTAGTCTTGTCTCTCTTTACTCCTCCATTGCCAAGGGGGAAGTGGAACACTATTAAACATTGTACTGTAGTACAGTTTAATTAATCTTAACCCTGAATACATGTAGATAAACCCCCTCGTTCAAAAACCCCATCGCCAATTTTAGTAGCCGCCTTAAAGGAGTTGTTTACTTTTAGTATGCTGTAGGTAATGATATTCTGAGACCACATTTTCAGTTTTATTAGGGCCCCTAATAAAAATAAGATTGAAAAAGCATTTTTTTCTGTCCCCAGCTGCCCTTACCGTCCTCGACTGAAGGCAAATGAGCTGGCAATTATTGGAAATGATCTGGGTGAGTACTTGCCCATCATATGTTGGAAACATTTTAGTGCTGCCCAATGAAATACCAAATGCATTACCCTAGTTTCTTCTTATAAAGTAGACTGATAAAAATCATCGCAAAGCCTGGACAAGTATGTGAGAGACAAATTGCCGTAGTTTAGTGGCCCTCCCTCCTCTTGGCTTCTCTGTGTTCTGGGACTTTTAAACTGCTATCAGAACGGCTCTTCTCCCCCGTCCATGTTTGTGTGGAGGGGAAATCGCTAGATGAAAGCCCAGGGATACTGCCATGTCTCAAAGTGGCAAAATCACTCTCAATTTCCACTGGGAAGAGGCTGTTGTAATGATAAGTAATGCTTTTAATATCGGGAGAGCAGGCTGTGTGTTGATAAGTGCTTTCACGGCATATTCCCCCAGCTTTTAGTCGCCATAAGGCGTCCCTAATATGAGTGTGAATGTGTGCAACTGTATACTGTATATGCAACTGTGTGTGTGAAAGAACACTGTACCCCTTCTGTAAAGCCCTACAACTTTAGTGCTGGTTTGTCTCTATGTGCTGTTCCATAGCTGGCACTGAAGGGGGTTTGGGCAGTGAGTGGCCCGTACTGGCATCAAGCACACCAGGTCAGCAGAACTCCCCAGTTCCCTAGATTTACACTTTAATAAATATTTAATGATGTACAAATAAGGCACATCTGTTTCAGCTCCAGAACATTTCTTCCACAGCTTGGTGTCTGTGCACTGCCCGAGTTACCATCAGATTATTTCTCTGCTTAAAAGGAAATAACGTGAATTACTGGTGGTAAAACCCATGTGTCGATTTAGTTTCCCACAATTTTGAAGTTGCCTCGAGACTAAGGGACCACATCCTCCTAAATGCACCTTCCTCAGGATAAGCAAAATAAAAAGGAATTGTAGTGAAAATAAATTGTCTAAATTTGCTGCTTAAGGGGGAATTCAACCCCGCCGGCGCTAAACCCCTCCCCACCGGCCTACCTCCCCTCCCCCACGGACTATTGCCCCTAACTTGTATATTACCCAAAAGCCCAGGTCCCTTCGTGCAGGGTCACAGGCGCCACCTTCTGCCCCAATGTCTTCTTCCGGGGGGACATGCACAGGACGACAGATTTGGCAGCTGGTACTACTGCGCATGTTCAGTGTGCTGATTGAACTTTGTGAACTTCGGGTACATGCACAGTAGTACCAACTGGCAAATGCGTCCTACTGCGCATGCACCGCCATCGTCGATGGAAGAAGATGTTGTGGCCGAAGATGGTTCCCGTGAACCTGCACGAAGGGACCTGCCCTTTGGGGTAATATAAAAGTTAGGGGCAATAGCCTGGGGGGGGGGGAGGATGGCCTATGGGGGGAGGGGTTTAGCACCAGTAAGGTTGAATTCCCCTTTAAAGCTGGCCATACATGTAAAGATCTGTCATCAAACAAGCAGATCTGTGCCCATTAGATGAATGCTCGTTGGCTTTGAATACAAGCCAACAATCAGATCATAATGCAGGCCTGGGTAGACCCATTACGCTGAAGGGGTCAAAAGCCAAGACACTCCTGAAAAAGGCAGAAGAGTTGATTTGTCTGCAGTGGAATTTTCTACACTTCCTGATAAATATCTGGTTGGTTTGTGACCAGACATCAGTCAAGCAACCCGCTGGGAAACAGCTTCCATCAACTCCTGTATGGCCAATTTAAAGGGATTCTGTCATGATTCCTGTTTCTAAATGACACTGTTTACACTGGAAATAATTCACTCTACAATATAAAATTGAATTCCCAAACCAGCAAGTATATTTTTTACTTGTAATCTTGGTGCGTAGGCAGCCATCTCAGGTCATTTTGCCTGGTCATGTGCTTTCAGAAAGAGCCAGTACTGCACTATGGAACTGCTTTCTGGCAGGCTGTTGTTTCTCCTACTCAATGTAATTGAATGTGTCTCAGTGGGACCTGGATTTTACTACTGAGTGCTGTTCTTAGATCTACCAGGCAGCTCTTATCTTGTGTTAGGGAGCCGTTATCTGGTTACCTTCCCATTGTTCTGTTGTTAGGCTGCTGGGGGGGGGGGGGTGACATCACTCCAACTTCCAGTACGCAGGTAAAGAGTGACTGGCACAGAGCACAAGTCACATGACTAAGGGCAGCTGGGACACTGACAATATGTCTAGTCCCTATGTCAAATTTCAAAATTAAATATAAAAATATTTGTTTTGAGAATGGATTTCAGTGCAGAATTCTGCTGGAGCAGCACTATTAACTGACGTGTTTTGAAAAAAAAAAAAAGTTTCCCATGACCGTATCCCTTTAACAAAGTGCCTTGTTTCTTCCACCTGTAGGCAAGTTATTAGCTTTACTGATAAGGGGGTGTTCACTGTACAATTTTGTTTTTATCAGGGAAAGTGTTACAATAAATAACTTCTGCTTTATTTGTCCAAAGGTGCAGAGACAATGGTTAGTGGAGACTGGAGTCGTAAGTGAAGTGCTACTTGGGGAACGTAGAGGGATAGTAAAATTATATTTACTGCCTGCATCTAATGGATGAGTTCTTTTTGGCCACATAGATAGGTCATTATTGAGAGTGGAGCATAATAGAACACCATGTATTTGGCCCACAATGTTCTTTGCACCCTGGAATTTTGAATGTTACTAAAAGGTGCAACCTGGGGGGACATTAATTATATATAATTTTGGGAAGACCTCTTCAAATCTTCATTACTGAGGGTGCAAGTGTTTGTACTTCTTGACTGAACGGTAAAGAGTGTCTCCTTTCTGTGAATGCAGAACTGGCAGCACTTGCACTACATACAGGAGGGGGTGGGACGTGGGTGATAACTGGCACACTCAAATGTGGCAGGAATGCGAGGTGCAATGGGCACAAGGTTGTTGAGCACAGCTGCACTCTATTCAAGCCAGACAGAAGTGCAAAAACAACAGCACAAATAAAAAGAAAATAGAAAAGATAATTGAAAAAAAGCTAGATTGACCCCTGATCACACTGGGGCCCCAAGTAGGGTCGCCACCTTCTGTGTGGTGGAGCTCCGGGGCAGGGGGTGTGTTGGGGCAGGGCCGTAACATGTTGGGGGAGGGGCTGTAATGTAATGGGGTGGAGTGTGATGCAATGGGGGCATGCCCCAGTATCAGGGGCGGAACTATCAATCCTAGGTGGCAACACTAGCCCCTAGGCTATAGCTAGGTATAATAATAACTACAGCAGCAATCCGATGAATGTAACTTTTATTTGTGCTGCTAGCAAATCAACAACCAGCAACTTATCTAGCCTATAGCTAGAGTTAAAGGGGTTGTTCACCTTTGAGTTAACTTTTAGTATAATGTAGAGAGGGATATTCTGAGACAATTTGCAATTGGTTTTCATTTTTTATTGTTAGTGGTTTTATAGTTATTTAGCTTTTATTCAGCAGCTCTCTAGTTTGCAGAGTCAGCAATTTGGTTTCTAGGGTACAAATTACCCTAGCAACCCTGCATTGACTTGAATAAGAGACTGGAATATGAATAGGAGATGGACTGAATAGAATGATAAGTAATAAAAAGTGTCAATAACAATACATTTGTAGCCTTACAGAGCATTTGTTTTTAGATGGTGTCAGTGACCCCCATTTGAAAGCTGCAAAGAAACAGAAGAAAATGGCAAATCGTTAAAAAACTATGAAAAATAAATAATGAAGACCAATTGAAAAGTTTCTTAGAATTGGCCCTTCTACAATATACTAAAAGTTAACTTGAAAGTGAACCACCCCTTTAACACCTTTTTTCCATGTAAATGGGCAGTGGGCAGCAGGTGACATAGGGGGCGGGGCGATGAAGTCGGGGGCGGTTGACATGGGAGGCTGGGCATGTAACGTCAGGGTCGAGACTGATGACGTGGCGATTCGCTGATCACAATGTCATTCACTTCAATCTCCTGTCTGGATTTCCTAATTTGGAAATCCAGACCGAAACTTTTCACCCAGTCAACCCTTCCAAAAACTGGGGTTTCTGGGTGAAATCTGGACAGGTATCAACCCTATCTATAGCCTAGGACAGTGATTTTCAACCTTGTGCCTCCAGCTGTTAAGGAACTACAAGTCCCACAATGCAATGAAGGAGTCTGACAGCCACAGTCAGGCAAATGCATTGTGGGACTTGTAGTTTCTTAACAGCTGGAGGCACAAGGTTGAAAATCACTGGCCTAGGAAAGCCTGTGCATTCATCCTCCCCTGAATGAGCCCTATGGTATCCAGATCAGTGCAATGTGTCTTCAAGTTTGTACGTACACAGTTTGTAACCTGCTGGCAGCCAAGTATCTGGATAAACACAAGACATTCATCTAGTTCCTTTAAATGATCTCCCGCTTCCTCAGCTCCGTTCCCCTGCCTACAATCTATGTGAACATGATCTAAGTATAGTTTTCAAAGCAGGTGTGATTTCCATTCCAAGTCAGCTCTGGGGCATAAAGTTAAATGGGCAATTGATAAAGCCGGTGAGATAGGAACACCTGAACATCTTGAAGCAAGTAGAGGGCAGCAACACAAGAGACAAAAGTGTTCAGCAAGTGTAAAACCCAATCACTGAGCAGATCCAGCTCAAAGATCATTAACCTACTTATCCAGGCCAATATATAACTCAGCCACAGACAGGTTAACGCAGCAAATCAGCTTCGAGATGTACTTGTAAGTGTTGACATTAATCTTCACTGCTCATCTTGACTTCCATCAACTCGGGGAGGCTCATTTATCACAGTCTGAATTTATCTCATTATATTCTGCAAGCTACTCAGACTAAATCTGCATGGGTTTTTCCCCCCATTTTTTATAAATATATTTTCCCAAAATTTTCCTGTGTGGGGGGGGGGGGGGGGGGGGGGGGGGGGACCCAAAAAAGTATGAAAAATTTGGATTGCACAATTTCTGCCTTTACTTGAGTATCAAGGTTCAACACTTGAAATGCCACACGTCTTCCGCACTGGCACTAACATACCTTTTACAGGGGCATAAATACAACTCAAGCAGACCCTGTGGCTGCAGGGGGGGTCCTGGAGGTTTAGGGGCCCCATGAGGTCCTAATTCATATAAAATGTCAGTATATATTGGTAAAACAATAACAGGTTAACCTCTAGACATTTTGGGTGCCTGAAAAATAATTTGTTGTGGGGCCAGCACAAGAAAATGAAAAATGTTCCTGGGGATGTCAAATAAGGGTTGTTATTGACTATTGGTAGCCTATGATGTGGACTGGCAGCCTACAGGAGAGAATGTTTGTCAGTATATCTGGTTTGTATACAACCAAAACTTGCCTCCAAGCCTGGAATTCAAAAACAAGCACCTGCTTTGAGGCCACTGAGAGCAATATCCAAGGGGTAGGGGAGCTACTGGTTGGGGATTTCTGCCCTAAGGAATATGGTGTACGTCTGCATATCCAATAGTCTACATACCCAACAGGCAATTCCATGCTGTATAATTGTCTACTGTAACTCTTCCATTCCTGGTTAAACCAGCTCTCGTGCAACCTTCATACCCACTGGGCTTAAAAAGCATAAAAAACAACAATTATGGTTCCACCTGTCTGGATTTGACCCGGACATCATGATTTTCAGAAAGGCTGCCTGGGTAAAGACAGTCTGGCCAGTTTTCTAAAAAAGGAAAACCAATCGCTGATTGACACGTCATAACCCCGCCCATGTGGCATAGCACACCCCGCCCGCAATGTCACTGACCCGCCCCGGTGACATCATGGCCCCACTCCCTGCCAGGATCATGACCCTAACACCAATCCACAAAGCTAAACTTATCAACTCATTCTCATTTTTAGGAAGTCTGCTTGTTTTGTCCCCTCTCAAACTTTATTTTCACTCTAATTTACTTTCCATTGAAAAGCATTTACATACCCTAATCCACTGAAACAGGCAGGTGTCAAATGATTTAGCTTGTAGGTGTATATAATGGAATCAGAGCAAGAGTGCATGTAGTAGGGTAAAATTGTTTAAGTACAAATGTGTAATAAATGGTTAATACAGGTATTTTCAGGTAAACCACCAGGGGTATATAGAGGGTAGCTGTGGTTAGGGAAAGTCCCCAGTGGGTGGAGGAAGAGAGTTAATAAAAGGGAAGGTTACAGGCAGAAATATGGAGATGCATCATCTCCCGTTCGGGACTGGAAATTTACTCTAATTGCGTATGCGCCGAAAACGCTGGTTTACATCTAAAGTTTAACGAAGAAAAGAAGATGGTGCCTGTGAAGGAGTAGGTAAAAAAATTAGAGGCATTTGCCTGGGGGGCAACTAGACTGGGAGGGGGTCTGTGTAGAGTAGGGGGGGTAGGTTTTTTTACAGGTTGAATTCTCATTTAAGTTTGAAAATCATGTAAACATTACAGGGATACTGTCATAAAAATTGTTTTTTTTTCCTTCAAAATGCATCAGTTAATAGTGCAACTCCATCAGAATTCTGCACTGAAATCCATTTCTCAAAAGAGCAAATTGATTTTTTTATATTTAATGTTCAAATCTGACATGGGACTAGGCATAATGTCAATTTCACAGCTGCCCTTGGTCGTGTGACTTGTGCTCTGATAAACCTCAGTCACTCTTTACTGCAAAGTTGGAGCGATATCACCCCTTCCCCCCCTCAGCAGCCTAACAATGGGAAGGTAACCAGATAACAGCTCCCTAACACAAGATAACAGCTGCCTGGTAGATCTAAGAACAGCACTCACTAGTAAAACCCATGTCCCACTGTGAAAAAGGAAAAACAACAGCCTGCCAGAAAGCAGTTCCCTCCTAAAGTGCTGGCACAAGTCACATGACCAGGGGCAGCTGGGAAATTGACAAAATGTCTAGCCCCATGTCAGATTTCAAAATTGAATATTAAAAAATCTGTTTGCTCTTTTGAGAAATGGATTTCAGTGCAGAAGTCTACTGGAGCAGCACTATTAACTGATGTGTTTTGAAAAAAACATGTTTTCCCATGACAGTATCCCTTTAAATAAATCCAATAAGTTGGTTTTGCTTCCAATAAAGATTAATGATATCATAGTGTGGATCAAGTATAAGGTACCGTTTTATTATGTTTATATTAGAGATTTATGTTGTAGAAATACTGCCCATTTAATTCAGCATATGAGCATTTAGGAACTCTATTGCTGAATTAAATTACTCGGAGCAGCAGGCGTTCCCCAGATGCCGTGGTATTTAATTGTTGGCTGGAGAGAGTCAATGTGTCTAAATAGCCATCAAGTAAAATGCATTTGCTGACAGCCCCGTGGGACATAACTGCTGCAGTGCTGTGTTTATTTACCTGGGGAAAGCAATGCAGAATTTCTTATTATCTTTCCCTGCTAGTAAAATAAGGAAAAGCAGCCCGTGGGAATGCTGAATGCACAGGTTAAAACCAATAAGAATGAATTGCCAGTACATGTCATGGCTGTCCATAACAAGTGGTACAGAACCCAGAGCTGGCGAATTCTCTCTCTGGACTTGCCTTCGCCAGCTCTGACCTGGAACAGTGCATTAGAGTGCACAGACCATTCTCAATCTTCAGTTACTTAATTTTTGAGTGTAATATCTTCAAAGTACAAAAAAACGCTGGGGTCTTTTCAATTTATCAGGGTGTTAGGCTGCAAAAGGCGTCAACATTTTTTCAAGGACCCGGTTTCCCCCATACATTTACTACTATATGGTACATTATTTAACTGTGGGGCATTAAAACAGCTCTATTGACTTTATTACAGTTCCCTTGGCATGTCTAGTTATCAGTGCAAATGTATTAGATGCACCATGTAACATAAATAGCTGCATTCCACTTTAAACTGCCCGCCACATGCAAATTAGCGTGAATGGAAGAACGCTAGCGAAGTTCCGCAAGGCAGAATTGAACACTAGCGCAGCTGCGCTTTGATTTGCTCGCTCTGCCGAAGTAACACCAGAGACAATTCGCCAGCGTTCGGTGCCCTGGACGCAACTTTGCACTTTAGTGAATTAGCGTGGTCGAAGTGTTGCGATAGTTGCGAAGCCGTCGCTGGCGAAATTGCACTCTTTAGTGAATTTGCCCCATATTTTAGAAATGTCACACTATAAGGCTGATTAGTCATTAATACAGATAATTACTACATGGCAGCACAGAAACCAGTGCAATTAGCATCAGAATTTAATAATCAGCCCTGTAGCATCAGCTTATATCACAGACCAACCTCATTTTCTGCTGGATAATTAGTGACGACCCCTAAGCTTAGCTTCTCAACAGCTGCTCAGAGCCCACTGAGCATGTGAGTGTCACAGACCCTTTCCAAGATGGTGACCCCCTGGGACAAGTTTCAAGTCCTGGATCATTGCTGCTATTGACAAGCTGAAACTTTAGGCTGTATATAAAATATGACATTTTTAGCCATAGTAATGTTTAGATTTAAGGTCTCCTTTAATAATAACAGTGAGTACCATGTACTTGATCCCAACTAAGATATAATTAAGCCTTATTGGAAGCAAACCCAGCCTATTGGGTTTATTAAATGTTTACTTGTTTCTAGTAGACTGAGGCCACATGGGAAGATTCAGGGAGATTAGTCGCCAGGCGACTAATCGCCACTTCTTTGGGGCAACTAATCTCCCTGAATTGCTTACCCATATCTCACGCCTGCTAGAATGTAAAGTCGCCTGTGCCTATTCACACGCTGCGTTGCGTTTTCTTAAGTCACTGGCGACTAATCTCCCTGAATCTTCCCATGTGGCCTAGCCCTAAGGTAGAGATCCCCAACCTTTTGAACCTGCGAGCAACATTTAGAAGAAAAAGGATTTGGGGAACAACACAAGCATGAACAAAGTTCTTGGATTGCCAAATAAGTGCTGTGATTGGTTGGCCATTTGGTAGCCCCTATGCATATTGTTAACCTACATTGAGACTCGTTTGACTGCACCTGGTTTTTCTACAACCAAAACTTGCCTGGAATTCAAAAATAAGAACCTGCTTTGAGGACACTGAGAGCAACATCCAAGGGGTTGGAGAGCAACATGTTGCTCACGAGCTACTGGTTGGGGATCACTGCACTAAGGTATGAAGATCCAAATTATGGAAGGATATCTGAAAACCCCCAGGTCCCAATTATTCTGGATAACCAGTCCCATACATTTACAAGCACCCAGCCTACCGGTGCTATGCCTGTTATCTAGACATCACCTTCATAGTCTGTATGGAAAACAAAAGTCATGGAAGACAAAGGGGGAAATTCACTAAAACGCGAAGCGGAAATTTGCACCTGCTGAATTTATTCTCCCATCACTACCGGTGAACTATCTGAAACCAACTAGGTGTTTGAAGGTGAACAACCCCTTTAGACGATTAAAACCAATGTAATGTATGTTCTCCGATATACGTTGCACTTTGGTTATACTGATTAATCTAACAGCGCTAGGTAAGCAGGCTGCACAGCTCTAAAATATAGAAATATATGTATATATGCAGGTGGCTTTTCTAGGATTTCCTGAAGCATTCAATAGCTTATGTGGCTTACAGGAATCCTGTCTATCTATTAGTGCCACTGACCCCATTAGATTGCAGACGCAACCCAGAGGCAGCCGAGATGAAAGAATAGGCAACTAAGCAAGGTTTCAAATGGATCTACTCCATTAGGTGACAATGTTATTGTGATGTATGTGAATGGACTGTCAGAGGATAAGGCGGGAACTGAAAGGAAAGTGCACTCGGCAGGGCCGGGCCAAGGTAGTTTGGCACCCTAGGCAAGAGGTACAATCAGCGCCCCCCGTTCCGTATGACCATTTCCCACCTATTCACTTTTTCTTAAATAAAGAAACCTTAT
>CM044438.1:13223081-13292469 GCA_024363595.1 Xenopus borealis
CCCCCCCCCCCTTCTCAAATTATTATTATTTTTAGTGTAAAACTTACTTAGCCAATGTTTTAGTGATTCCACAATGCAACGTCAGTAGGAGCCTGGAAGTCTCTTTACCTAGAAAATAAGGAAAATAGGCTTAATTAGGAAAGGTACAAGCTTCAAATCTACTAGTCACGTTATCAGTACATCTCTGTGCTTGCCATCCCAATAAAACGAATATTTTTAATTACTGACCCCTTGCTTGTAGCCAGAAACATTCTATTGCAAACCCATCCGTGCAAATCCATCTTATAGTCCATCAGCCGTTACAATACTACCACCCCCACCATCTTCAGGCTATTATCAAAGCTCTGGGGAATGAAATTCAGAAACTTCCTTTGCTGATACTCTTAAAATATGTAATGGAAGATGTGAAGCAAAGTCATTTTATAACGAGCAAGAGTGACAGATCTATAAAGCTGTCAACGTAGCAGCAAGGGATGTTGAGTGAAACGCTCATGAAAGGAGACTGAAGGGTTTAAATTTCAAAAGAAATAAGAAAAAAAAAATGAAAGTCAAAAAGTTGGAATCCAGAGCAAGTTAGACAAAGGAATGTTTAATTCTGTAAAGAAGATGTGAAGCCGGTATCAGGAAGGTTAAACAATGGGATGTCTATGTCTTCCCTCTGTTATGCAAAAAGCTCTGATCAGCAGGTATTGGGAAAGGTGATGGAAGGGATGTGTGTGTCTTCTCTCTGTTATGTAGAAGGCTCTGATGTGCTGGTATTGGGAAAAGGTGATGGAAAAGATGTGTCTTCTTTATGTAGAAGGTTCACATAATTTGATACAAGGAAAGGTGATGGAAGGAATATCTTCTATCTTTGTAATATAAACAGCACTGATGAGCTGTTCTGGGAAAGTCAAAGGAAGGAACACGTATTTCTTTTCTCTGTTATATACAACGATAATTGAGTAGGCACTCAAAGAATCCAAACATTGACAGTAAAATGAAAATAATAGCCTATGAGTAAGTGCCTTACAGCAAGGAACGCGTAAGGCTTTTTTGGACTTTATGTTTATTACAGTTATAACTTTATACATATATAATACACAAAAGCCATGAATATCCTGTAAATTATACCCCTCTAAAAGGCTCTTAGTGATGTCATCCGTTATAAACGGAGCATAGTGATGTCATTTTTGTCACATGACTCACTAAAACTTGTGTATTATAATAAAAAACGCACCCCTTGTTGAAAATATGAGGATATTAGATGTAACCTCGGAGTTCCATGACCTCATGCTTTGATATGGTCTTGGAACTCCTCTATGACTTATAATTAGGGATGGATCGAATTAGTTCGGGATTAGGCCTTTTACAGCAGGATTCGGATTCGACCAAATCCTTGTGCCTGGACGAACCTAATCTGAATCCTAATTTGCATACGTAAATTAGTGGTAGGGAGGGAAATCACATTCATTTTCATCACAAAACAAGGAGGTAAAAAACTGTTTTCCTTTGCCGGTTGTAATTTGCATATGCAAATTAGGATTTTGTTTGGTATTCATCGAATCTTTCACGAAGGATCAGGGATTTGGCTGAATCCTAAATAGCGTATTCGCCACATCCCTACTTATAATATCCCTATATTTTACAATACGGTGTACTTCATACACTATATAACTCTACACTGGATTCTTTGGGTGCCTACTCAATTATAAGCTGCTCCCTCTGACTGCTGGTTTGGGGGTAGGCACCCAAACTCTAAACCCAAAGTATCTACCAGGGAGTCTTCACGTTCTAAATCTATGGGGTAATCACTCCTTTCTGTAAGTCATCTGGTTGTCTCAACCAATTTCTGGCCAAATGGATGGGCCATCTAGTCATATTCACTGCAGTTGAAGAAAGTTCTTGAGAGTCTACTTCCCACAAAGTACTTTGAGTAGCATCATTGGAAACCAATTATAGTTTCCAATTCATTGCCCAGTAATAAAGTTGTTAATAAGAACAGGGCCCTCTCATCCTGTGACTTCACTAGAAGGGCCAACAAAGACAATATTATCCATGTGGTTACTTTTGTCCTGTCTATCTTTGCAACTACCACACTAGTAATGTATGAGTGTCAGTATTGTATTGATGCAGCATAATGCCCCATATGCACACACAAAAATTCTCATTGAAATCAAACTGTCAAACGAATGGTTGGCAATTGCTTGTGATTTGTCGCCAGATCCATGCAATTTCCCTTTGAGTGCATGTTTCATGTTTTCAGACCAGGCAGAGAATGACATGCCAAAATTGCAAAGCTAAAATAAACATTATTTTGCACACATATATTTTACCATAATACATTTAAATTAAAACAAAAAAAAATAAAATCTAATTTGGTTTAATATGCCAGCTGGCATGTCATGTCCTGACCCTTTCGATACTAATTGTAAGCATGAAAAGACCATAGCGTCAGCCCCATCCAATGCCAAGGTGTAGTTACAGCAACCAATCAGCTGTCTGGTCAACACCTGCTCATTGGTTCCTATGTGTCCCCCCGATCTCCACTTTTTAGGCGGATATTTTAACCAGTTACATACCTCCCAACATTTTGGAAATAGAAAGGGGGGAAAAGATTTGTCGTGCCATGTTCGTTTTACAAAATTTGGCAGGTTATGAAAGTTGGAACACATTTCTGTGGTTTTTATGTGTTATTACAGTTTTGCTAATGAAGGTGAATTTAAGGCCCTTTAAAGGGATACTGTCATGGGAAATGTGTTTTTTTTTCAAAACATATCAGTTAATAGTGATGAAAATCTATTCCAATGAAATCTATTCCTCAAATGAGCAAACAGACTTTTTTATATTCCATTTTGAAATCTGACATGGGGCTAGACATTTTGTAAATTTCCCAGCTGCCCCCAGTCACGGGACTTGTGCCAGCACTTTAGGAGGGAACTGCTTTATGGCAGACTTCTGCAATGAAATCTATTCCTCAAATGAGCAAACAGACTTTTTTATATTCCATTTTGAAATCTGACATGGGGCTAGACATTTTGTAAATTTCCCAGCTGCCCCCAGTCACGGGACTTGTGCCAGCACTTTAGGAGGGAACTGCTTTATGGCAGGCTGTTGTTTTTCCTTCTCAATGTAACTGAATGGAACGCAGTGGGAAATGGGTTTTTACTATTGAGTGTTGTTCCCATAGAAGCAAAGATCTTTCTCTGCCGAGAGACCGATTTTAGGGAAATCCGACCAATCTGTCAAATTATCGTGCAGTTAGTGGGATACCAACTGGTCTGAAGACTGATCAGCCAGGATAGAAAATCTTTATTGGTCCCCATGCAATCTACCTGTGTTTGCAGGTTCAAGCAGGCAGCGACCCTTCAGTTTTCCAGGCAATATCACCTGAAATGGTCTTTTAAGTTGATGGACACATCAGACATTTAAACGAACAATTTGAGACGATCGTAGTCTCACGGTAAACATTCAAAATCTTTACGTCTATGGCCAGCTTTAGATCTACCAGGCAGCCGTTATCTGGTTACCTTCCCATTGTTTGTTGTTAGGCTGCTGTGGGGGGGGGGGGGGGGGGGGGGGGAGGGGACAATATCACTCCAACTTGCAGTACAGCAGTAAAGAGTGACTACAGTTTCTCAGAGCACAAGTCACATGACTTTGTGCAGATGGGAAATTGACAATATGCCTAGCCCCATGTCAGATTTCAAAATTAAATAAAAAAAAATCTGTTTGCTCTTTTGAGAAATGGATTTCAGTGCAGAAGTCTGTTGGAGCAGCACTATTAACTGATGCATTAACAATTTAGGGCTATGGCTGACATTATCCCCTGCACTGGTTCCTAAGCCATCCTGCAAACCGAGTCCCAAGAGCCTGATCCAATATGCCTGTAAGCTCAATTGCTTCCCTTTTCAAAAGGATTCAGGAGTCGTAGGGATGGAACTTCCTTCTGTTGCATACAAATACAACATACAAAGACTTTCCACGAGGGTAGAATATGTTTCCAAATAATGTCTGCAATGTCCCTCTCACAGCAGCTGCAATAATTCGGCAAATACCCATGTGTATTAGATAATGAAATGTTTCAAGTCAATTCCATGCGGAGCAAACACAATCAGAGCGGGTACCAATCAGACGAGACGGATTGAATAACACTGAGTGCACTGGGCGGTAAAGGGCACTAAAGAAATGGGAAAGAGAAGATGCAAAACCATTTCTGCCAGTGTGATAAATTAACTGTCGGCCCGGTAAGCACCCAGGCACACCTCCACTTAACACTGTAGCACCTGCATTCTCTCTCTGCATCTTCTATACACAACTTATATATATATATAAATGGAATTGCAATAATTGGCTGATTCTGAGGGTGTCTGTCTTCTGTATCAAGCCAGTTTGCTCATCTCCTGCCCTAGAATGTCTTTATACGCTAATACTAGTCCAAAGACAAGCAAACAGTGAATTTCAGCTGTTCTTGTTTGAGCTGTTTCTGGGTAAATTTGTGTATCATTTGAACAGTTATGTCTCAAAGACAGAGAAGTAAACAAGAGAAAAACAAAAGAGTTCATTTGCGATGCTGAACACAGTATAAAGTGCAAAGAAATGACCCAATTCGTCATTTGTATTTGCACTTGTACCCAACCGTTTTTCGCTGGTCTCTAGTGATGGACGAATCTCACTCGTTTCGCTTCGCCGAAAAATTTGTTTCCGACGTGTGTCTCATCGTTTTCGGCGTGTCGCGCCGAATTTTCGCTGGCGTTTCGCTAATTTATTCTCCAGCAGCAAATCGCGGGAATTCGCCCATCACTACTGGTCTCGATTTTGGCAGCTCACCCAGCTCAAGAGACCTGCAGCTTCATGCACTTAACCCACAACATATTTCCATTGTAGGACCCACACTCATCCCACACATTTGCTGCTCCATCCCTAATGGTCACCCAAAATTTCAACCCAAACCCACCTGTCCCATGGGTAAACCCACAGGTTTGGATCAACTCACACCTTTACTGCTTTGGATCCACTAGTGTTTCATGGCATGAGTGATTATCATTTTATTATGCAGATTTTATAGGACATGTAGAAAACACAGAGTTGGCACGGCCTCCTTACATTGGTTCGGCTTTTTAAAAGTTAGCATAGGGCTCTGCACTGTTCTCTATCTAGAGTAGGGATCCCCACCCTTTTGAACCTGTGAGCAACATTCAGAAGTAAAAGGAGTTGGGGAGCAACACTAGCATGAAAAATCTTCTTGGGGAGCCAAATAAGGGCTGTGATTGCCCATTTAGTAGCCCCTATGTGGATTCTCATTCTACACTAAGGCTCTGTATGGCAGTGCACTTGGTTTTTTATACAACAAAACTTTCCTCCAAGCCAGGAATTAAAAAATATGCACCTGCTTTGAGGCCTCTGGGAGCAACATCCAAGGAGTTGGAGAGCAACATGTTACTCACAAGCTACTGGTTGGGGATCACTGATCTAGAGTATCTAGTGAACTTCAGCAGAGCACTTACTACACATTTCTTTGTTCATCAGTCCTACGTTTTTCCAAGCCAATACTAGATCTATAGACATTAACGAGAAGGGTACATTGACTTCTCTTGTATAGTTTAAAAGGTCTAAAACATGTATTGATGAGAAGGAAACAACACAAGCTTTCAGGGGTAAAAAAAAACACCGTAAAAGACACTGCGTTTCACTGGAGCAGATACGTTGCATCCAAAAGCTTGTGCTGTAGTTTCTGCTTTTCAGGAATGACCCAATGTTTCACTCTGCACTCTTCAAATAACTATACAGGTGATACTCATCCAGGTTTCAAACATTATAAGATGTCATACTTTACTCATACTCATTTAGAAGCTTTCAGGACAGTGGGTACCGCACACTGATTGCAGAGTTGCTTGCTTATCAACCATCATGTTACCTGTTTCATATTGTCCCAAATGTGATGAGACTAATGTATCCCTTTTCCACGATCTATGGTCTCGCCCCAACATTAGTCTATTTTGGAGGAAAGTCACTAGTTTCTTGAACAACAGATTTAAAATAAGAACATAATGGTCTCTAGGTTTTGTTTTATTGATTCTAGGTAACAATAAGATTTCTTCCAAATCTAAGCTAAAACCTATTTCCCACGAAAGAAAGACATTGACAACTTTGTTTTTGGCTGGAAAGCTTTATTTAACAACTGGCTACAAAAAAAAAAAGTCTCACTCAGTATCAGACATCATTTTTTACTTGAACCAACGTAGTTAGCAGGAAGCCTCAAAAGCCAAAACAAAAGGGAATAGTTCCAAAGAGTCTTTTAGACTTATATGGTCTCCTTACTTTGAGTAATACTCCAATATAAAAAAAATCAAATCTCTTGTTTCCTTTGAATGTAAAAGGGTAATCCGACTTTCCCGAAAACAATTTTCTTTTTGATTGTTTTTACATCCACTGGCTTAAATGTTATTAATGTCATACATTTTTTTAAAACAGCATGTGATTTAGGGTTGCTACCTGTCCGGTTTTGACCCGGACAGCCCGGTATTTTGAAGGGCTGCCCGGGTCAATACTTCCTGCCCGGTTTTCCAAATAAGGAAAACCGGACGGGATTAGCTTGATTGACGCAGCGATCGGCCAATCGGCGATCGCTGCGTCATAGCTCCACCCACTGACAACATGGACCCGCCCACTGATGTCACGGGTCCCACCCCCATGTCAGGGTTTAGCCACGGCAAAAGGTGGCAACCCTAATGTGATTGCACCAATTACAGCACATCCTCTAAGTCTGAATGCCATTTGCTGTCATGTTGATTCCTCTTGTTTGTGTGAAAATCAATATTTTAAATTAACACAACCATCATGCGGGCCCTGGCACCAGATAACTAACCCTATACCCCCAACCTCTTAGTAATTCCCTATAAGGGTGATCTTTTGCTAGGATTCTTCTCCCACACCTAAACAAAAAATTGATATAGCCAGCCAGTTTATCATCCAGCAAAGCATCAATTTGAGAATATGACGTCATCAATAAACTATTTTCCTTTTTGCCTGCTTGTTTACTATATGTAGCTCCCTTTGAGAAATGGATCTATAGATGACAATAATGCCCTCTGATAAGTTTCCTTAATTAATTCAGATCCATATCTACAGTATAAGGTTTATGTTACTCCAATAGTATCACTGAAGTGGAGAATTTTCATCATAGTTGTAAGAATTGCCCTGCTGGGATATGCCTAGCAATAAGTAAAGATGACATCCTTCTCTGCTCTAAAAATAACATTTCTAGATTTGGGCTTGTGATATACAGTACACATTATTTTTCATTGGGAAGCCTCTTCTAGCTTGATATTTCAGACATTTTTTAGCTATAGACAAAAGCAAAATGGTTTCTAGTCCATTATATTTTATATATATATATATATATATATATATATATATATATATAAATACACACACACACACACACACACACGGCACTAATTTTCTGACCAGTGGTTCCACATCTCCTGCAAGAGTTACAGTCGCAAACTCCAATCCAAGTCTGCATTACTGTGAGTAAACGCTCTACTTTAAAGGATAAGTAAACCTTTAAAATAAGTCAATGTAAAATTTATGACAGTGATATTCTAAGAACATTTGCAAATTACATTCCTTATTTATTTTCTTTTTATTCCAAGATATTAAGGGATACATGTGATGTTAATATAAATTAATTTTGTTACAACAGAACCACCTGCTGGTCAGTTTCTGACAAGTAGTCAAGGAAGTTGTCAAGAGAGGCATGTTTCCCTTAAAGGGATACGGTCATGGGAAAACATGTTTTTTTCCAAAACGCATCAGTTAATAGTGCAGCTCCAGTAGACTTCTACACTGAAATCCATTTCTCAAAAGAGCAAACAGATTTTTTTATATTTAATTTTTAAATCTGACATGGGGCTAGCCATTTTGTCAATTTCCCAGCTGCCCCTGGTCATGTGACTTGTGCCAGCACTTTAGGAGGGAACTGCTTTCTGGCAGGCTGTTGTTTTTCCTTCTCAAGGTAACTGAATAGTACGCAGTGGGACATGGGTTTTACTATTGAGTGCTGTTCTACCAGGCAGCTGTTATCTTGTGTTAGGGAGCTAATATCTGGTTACCTTCCCATTGTTCTGTTGTTAGGCTGCTGGGTGGGGGAAAGGGAAGGGGTGATATCACTCCAACTTGCAGTACAGCAGTAAAGAGTGATGGAAGTTTATCAGAGCACAAGTCACATGACTTGGGGCAGCTGGGAAATTGACAAAATGTCTAGCCCCATGTCAGATTTCAAAATGAAATATAAAAAAATCTGTTTGCTCTCTTGAGAAATGGATTTCAGTGCAGAATTATTCTGGAACAGCACTATTAACTGATGCATTTTGAAAAAAAAAAAAAAATTTTCCATGACAGTATCCCTTTAATATCTTGGAAGAAAAAGAAAATTAACAATTAGGGGCACATTTACTAAGGTGTGAACTGATTCAAAGTGAAAATTTCAAATCAAATTCTTATAAAATAAAATTGAAATTCTAATTTATTTTGGGCTTATTTGACTATCGAATAGCCCAAAATCTGATTCAAATTGGTCAAATTCAAAAATTCGAATTCGATTGTCAAAGTGCTGGCCCTTTAAAAAAATTTTGATATAACAATTCGGCAGATAAAACCTACCGAATTGCTATATATGCCTATGGGAAGCTCTCACAGGATTTTTCCAAGTTTTTTTGATCGAATTAATTAAAATCGTTCGAATCGATGGATTCTAACGGTTTTAAATCGATAGAATTTTTAATATTCGATCATTCGAAAAATCGAATTGCGTTGAACCCCCTCGAATTCGAGGGGTTTTAATTTGATCAATATTCGAGGGTCGAATTCAAGGTTTTTTTTACCCTTGACATTCGGACCCTTAGTAAATGTGCCCCTGTATGTAAATTGCAAATGTTCTTAGAAAAGCACTCTCATAAATGTCCCATTCTCTTATTTTAAAGGTTTTCTAATCTTTTAAACAAAACAGGGATTATTAGCCCACATATTGCTATGCATTCAAGCTGGCCAACTACTGCAAAGTCATCCCTGGTCTGACCAGTCCCACACTCCCTTTCATAGGATTCAATAGGAACGCTAGTATTTTTTAAGGCAATTTCTTATTATGTTTTACCAGCATTTTGCGTTGTAAGGTTCCAAGCATTCCCTTGAACTTTAGAATTGAACACACGCCTTTTCCACCAAGGCTACTTTGTATTGTTCAAGCATTTTGCCTTTTTTATTCTTCAGTTCCTACGTTTGCTAATGCAGCCCATGCTTTTAATTAAAACGTTATCTCAGAATTCCTTAGAATAGACTTCACGATTTATGCCAAATATCATTTTAGCCCAGTGCCAAGAAATGTGTGAAAGTTGCCAGTTTCTGCACAGCTTCTCAGGTTTGAGTCTGTGGCTGATAGCATTTTGTTATTTCCTTCAGGTATAACATTTATTTGATGGAACAATTTCGTAATTGGCTTATTAAATTCAACATTTAACCGGGCACTGTTCAGCTCTCGTGAAAAGCCGAGCAGCAGCTGTTTGTGTAAATATGATTGCTTAGCTCTAGTTTAGTTTGGTGGCAAGTGGGAATGATAGGGCAGTTATTCTCAAGCACAGTGTTGCCCAGTCATTCCCAGCTCAGACAGAATCTTAAAGGACAAAGAAAGATAAACTAAAGAAGTAGCTAGAGCTGTACATTACGTTTTGTGTTTCTGTACCAGCCCAAGGCAACCACAGTCGTTTAGCAGTAAAGATCTGTGTCTCCCCAGTAGATGCCCCAGTAGCTCCCCATCTTCTTTTCTACTGATTCACTGATTCACATGCTCTGTGCTGCTGTCACTTACTGAGCTTAGGGACCACTCACAATATACAGTACACATAGAATAGAAATATAGTCACAATATAAGGCTGATTAGTCATTAATACAGATAATTACTACATGGCAGCCCAGAAACCAGTGCAACTAGCATCAGAATTTAATAATCAGCCCTGTAGCATCAGCTTGTATTACAACCTCATTTTCTGCTGGATAATTAGTGACGACCCCTAAGCTTAGCTTCTCAACAGCTGCTCAGAGCCCACTGAGCATGTGAGTGTCTCAGACACTTTCCAAGATGGTGACCCCCTGTGACAAGTCTGAAGTCATCAATCATTGCTGCTATTGACAAGCTGAAACTTTAGGCTGGTGCAATAAGTCCAGGCTATAAAACATGGCATTCTTAGCCCTATTCATTTTTTTAGGGCTAACCAGTTTCTGACAAAATGATTTCAGGATGTGTCTGTTCCAAAGATTCTAAAATGAGAATCTCCAGATAAAACAAAAAGACAGCGGCGAGCATCCACTTAAGAGTATTAAAGTTAGTAATGTAGGGACCCATAAGTAGCATGGCCCTTATGGCTTCTTCCCTTGCCCTAACATTAGCTGCCTTCTATTGGACTAAAGTCCAGGTAGCTATAATGTAGCATATTATTGGTTAAAGGTTGTGACCCACCCCTGCAGTGCAGTAATAAAGGTGCTTGCAGGGAGTGGCACTTCCTCTTTGGCCTGCAGCAGAGGAGAGGGGCAGTGCTCCATTGAGCCTGGGTGCCAACCGGGCCCCAGAGGCGCTCTACCCTAAAGGGACAGCACACCTTTAGAGGTACTACTACCTGTATTAAGTCGGGGAACAGGGCCCCGTGAATGAGGAATAGTCAGAGTGAGGATATTCCTGTAATAGCACTCTCTAGGAGAGGTGAGATAGAGAGGAAAGAGAGAAAGGGCAGCTCAAAGCCCCATCAAGGAGGATAGTAGGGAGTAGCTCTCCCCCAGGCTCTACCTTGCCTGAAGTGAAGGGACCTCAGAGATAGGGACTGCAGGAAGAGTATTTAACCCCTGAGTCACCTGAACCTGCTGGTGGGATCCGGACCACATGGGCATTGCTAACCTGGTTGGTGCAACTACAACTCCCATCCTTGTATCCTACCTGAGGGCATAAGCTACGCTGTACCTGTGCTAAGCATTGCTGCTTTATTACCACTGTATGTGAGTATATGATACCCTGTGGATCTACTTGTAAATAAACCTGTTCTACTTGTTTGCACAAAGAACCCCTGGCGTCCAACACCTTTATTACACACTATTGCAGTATCGAGTTGTAGTTCAACTACCTCACACGTGATTTTCCACTTAGCGAAAGCCCTACCTGAGAGTGAAAGAGTCGCGTGTAACCAATGCTCTACCTATGCTAGTTGGTTTGGTTAATTATAGCCAAGAAAGGGTTACAGTAATATTCCCCAAGTCTGAAAATCACCTTAAACACACCCAATAAAAAGTCTAATGAGCAGACTGGTTACTCTTATGGGGAGGAATGAAACTTGCATTGAAAATACAATTAATGGGGTGGTTTACCTTTAACTTAACTTTAAGTATGTTATACTAGGTTTTCAGTTGGCCACCTTTTTTCTATTTCATAGTTTTTTAATTATTTGCCTTCTTCTTCTGACTCTTTCCAGCTTTCCAATGGGGGTCACTGACCCCGTCTAAAAAACAAAACACGGGCGTCATCTTCTTCTCTTCGGAAATCTCCGGAATGAGACTGGCGTATCGGCACATGAGCAGATGGAGGAACTTTCAGTTCAGCGACGAATGTGCATGCGCCGAAACTCACGAAAATTGCTGAAGATGACGCTTGTGAACTCTGATACCTGACTCTACACTGAAGGGTAAGTAAAACGTTAGGGACATTTGCCTGGGGTAATAATTAGGCTGGGGGGATGAAGGAAGGTTGTTTTGGTGGGGATGGGGGTAGTAGTTTTTTAACATTAGGGTTGAATTCTCCTTTAGGGTAGGGGCAGACAGGGAGAAGGTAATTTGGGGAGATTGTCGCCTGCAAAAAACGCCAGGCGACAAAATCTCCCCGAATCTCCCTGTCTGCCCCTACCCTTAAGGTGGCCATACACTGTAAGATATATGTAGCATTGCTTGTAACTTTGTTTCATTTAGTTTCCTTTTTTGGCTTATATTACTTGCACAGGTTTTCTTTTCCACTGATCAAACAAGGACTTTTCTATTTGGATTATTATTTTAATGGACCTTTTTTTTCAATCATTCGCGTTTAACACATAAAGGTAATTTTATTAAATGTGTACCCTTGAACTTTTTTTTTTTCATCGATTCACTAATTAATTCTTATCAGTGGGGGTGGGGTTGCCTATTCCTGCCAAAATCTTTGTATGCATGCCTATACACAAGTTTATTATGTATGTAAAGGTTTTAATTGATTGCCCTATATATACCCATTTGTAACACGGGTTTCGTATGTTTAATAAAGGGGCATGGCCCTGAAACGTTGCACTTCCATACAATAAACTAAAGCAAGGGTTTTCCCTGCAAGCAAAAGCCTTGGGTGCCGGTATCTTCTGTTCTGTTGGTTAATTAGGAAGTTGCCGAATCCTCCATTAATGAGCACCGGGCTGCTATCGTTAAGGGCTGTTGAGGGTGTGCACCCGATCCCATACACTGTAAGAGTCTTTCCCCCAACAGGCCTACCTTGGGAGGGTGATATCATGCATTACAATGATGGGGTAAGAAAAGTCGGAGCACCAGTAAAGTCAAGTCAACCCTGCACAATTTTAGGCCAGATCTCTATCAGCGAAGCCTGTTGCAGGGCCCCATACATGGGCAGATAAGCTTCCAAATTGGTCTAAAGGACTCTGATTTGACAGCTTAAATCTGCCCATGTATGAACATCTTTATGCTGACTATATATTATAAGATTTGCTTCTTTGTTGAGGTTTCTATGATTTTGTCACCTACATTCTAGGCTAAATTAGGCTGATCCAATCACTGCTCCCAATGATTTAATCATATCAGAGGCCTGTCATTAGACAGTGATGATCTTTCCAACCTTATGTGATAGATATCTGGATGATTTTCAGCCAGGAACACGGGGTTAAGCTGTCAATTTGAAGGGGGCAAATTAGAGGCTTAAATCTACCCATGTTTGGCCAGCTTTAAGCTTGTAATTCATTTCAAAGCTTATGTTGCTCATTTATACATATCTTTTGCAAGACTTAATAACAATAACTGATGCTTCCATTGCGAATGTTGTTTCCTAATCCAGATTGGCCATGCCATGTGTTTAATGATATATTTGGCACCGATTTGCACTTATTCAATATTTATAATAGAAAATTGCATCGACTGATCGCTTTGCCAAAAACTTTACAACTTGCCGAGCGCAGCCAACTGCCATTTAAATCTGGCGCTTTACTCTTCAGTAAACATGCATGCAGGCATCATTCCGACGCTAAAAAATTGATGGGCTTAAAGGGGTTGTTGATCTCGACAAAACTTTTTCTTTTCAGATGGTACACTGCAAATAAAGACCTTTTTATATTTAAGCTTCAAAAAATTCATTTAGCAACTTCCCCCCCATGGAATCCCCCATCATCGGCTCAATAGGCCTGGACGCAGGCATGCTAAACCATGACAATGCGATACATTAGATTTTGATACAAACTGATACTTTTCTTCCGGCAGCAGCTGGGAAATGTCATCAACCAATCGATGAAATTGTAACAGCTGCTCCGTCACAGACTTTAGTAAAAGTTTAAAGCTGAGAAGCGGCTGCTCAGAAATGCTCAGCAACTAATAGATCAAATGGTAACAATTTTAGAGACAGGATTTATTGAGCTGCCACTTGAGAAAGACGACGGGGAAACAAATGGAATACATTTTTTTTTAAATGTTACGAAACGGTGGAAGATAATAGATGTGATGCAGTTTTTGAAAACGGCAAAGCTGCGAAAAGACCCCAAGCACAGAAGACCCAAAGCCGCAAACAGAGCCAAAGCCGCGAAAATGCCCTAAGCTGAAGTCACGAAAAGACCAGAAGCCACGAAAGGAGCCTACGGAACATCATCAATGTGTCTTTTTTTCTTCATTTTTTATTTAAACCCCTGGCCACCAATGTAACATTTTAATACAGGTATGGGACCTGTTATACAGAATGCTCGGGGCCTGGGCTTTTACAGATAATAGATCTTAACGTAATTTGGGTCTTCATACCTTAAGTCTACTAGAAAATCATGTAAATATTAAATAAACCCAATAGGCTGGTTTTGCTTCCAATAAGGATTAATTATATCTTAGTTTGGATCAAATACAAGCTACTGTTTTATTATTAAAGAGAAAAAGGAAATTATTCTAATTATTTGGATAAAATGGAGTCTATGGGAGTCGGGCCAGTAATTCTGAGTTTTCTGGATAACGGGTTTCCAGGTAATGGATCCCATACCTGTACTATATAGGCCCCTGCCCACCAATGTTTTTTTTTTTATTAAATATTCTATGGGGCCTCTGGTGCCAATTGTTTTTAACTTACAGGGGGGCCCTGATTATTATTTTTTTTTTTACTTTTATAGGAGCCCTGACCACCAATGGTTATTTTTTTCTTTTGATTTATAAGGGGGTCCTGGGCACCATTTTTTTTTAATTATTCTATGGGGCCCCTGGCGCCAATTTTTTTAATTTAACTTATGTGGGGGGGGGGGGGTCTGATCACCAATGATTTAAAAAAAAAAAAACTTTTATGAGACCCTATGTTTTTTTTTTAAGCTTATAGTAGGGTACTGACCACCAATGGCTTTTTATAACCTGTGGGGGGAGGTACCGTTTTCAGAGCTGTCTTTGTGGCCTTTTGATGTGGAGTAGGCGGGATCTGGGGCGTGGACTGGGGGCTAGGCTGGGGTGTGCAGGGACCTGGGGGCCCTGTAGACAGTTGAACTACCCCTTTAATGGCCAAGAATTTTATTAAAGGGCCAGTTCAGATAAAATTAACATATAGAAAGCTATAGACAGCAGGGTTCTAGAAAAAGTACAATTAGACATGAGTTATTTATATCATTACTTGGCAACTTTCAGGTTTGGAATCTAAACTGCTGTCTGGTTGCCAGGACATAATTTCCATAGTATCTGGGTAGTTTAGATTTCTGGAAGGAAGATAAATAGCAGAGGGCTTGACAAGAAAAAAAACAATAAAATGTAACAATAAACTGGAAGATTATTATTAACATGTATTTCTATAGCACACACATTAGTTTTCCTTGGGAAGCATTATTAGTTGCAAACTGGAAAGTGATTAAGTCTAAAACTACTTTACACATTTCAAGGGGGATGTCCAACTGTTGCAAAGACCTACCAAAGACCTTCCACTAGCAAAAATCACTCCTTGTTTTCAACTATGCACAAATCAGGACAGAACAATTTTGCATGCATTGGCTGTGCACATTTACTTTCATGCTATTAATCCCATTGGCTGACAAAATATTATATTATGTATTTGGCATGCACATTCTTGATGCAGGGGCTGAACATGTGCAGTGATACTCTGTCCTAAATGATGATTTGTACCTAGGGTTGCCACCTGGCCGGTATTTTACCGGCCTGGCCGGTATTTTTGTTGGTTGATCCCAATGTTAAGAATAGGAAAAAAGGTAAATATATAGGAAGGCCGGTATTTTTTTCCTAAAAAGGTGGCAACCCTATTTGTACCCTTTGTCAATCTATGTGTTTACAGTCTAGGAAAGGGTAAGCGACTCCCTACTCTACAGGGGGAAGCCTTCTTGTGTAAGTCCATACTGTATCCTCTACTACAATACACAGATCTTCAGCCATAAAGTGGAAAGAAATATTTGTCCGGCAGCTATGTATGACTCCCAATGTGTGCAAGGCTTAAAGGGCTTGTTCACCTTAACTTAAATAAAGGGATACTGTCATGGGAAAACATGTTTTCTTCTGCACTGAAATTCATTTCTCAAAAGAACAAACAGATATTTTTATATTCAGTTTTGAAATCTGACATGGGGCTAGACATATTGACAATTTCCCAGCTGCCCCAAGTCCTTTAGGAGGGAACTGCTTTCTGGCAGGCTGTTGTTTTTCCTTATCAATGTAATTGAAGGAGTCACAGTGGGACATGGGTTTTTACTATTTTGGGCTGTTCTTAGAGCTCCCAGGCAGCTTTTATCTTGTGTTAGGGAGCTGTTATCTGGTTACCTTCCCATTGTTCTGTTGTTAGGCTGTTGGGGGGGGGGGAGGAGGCGATATCACTCCAACTTGCAGTACAACAGTGACTGAAGTTTATCAGAGCACAAGTCACATTGGGCAGCTGGGAAACTGACAATATGTCTAGCCCCATGTCAGATTTCAAAATTAAATATAAAAAAATCTGTTTGCTCTTTTGAGAAATGGATTCAGTGCAGTAGTCTACTGGAGCAGCACTATTAACTGATGCATTTTGAAAAAAAAAATGTTTTCCCATGACAGTATCCCTTTAACTTAGTATGATGTAGGGAGGGATAGTCTGATATAATTTGCAATCCGTTTAATTATTTATGGCCTTTGAATTATTTCTTTTTCTTCAGCTGCTCACTATTTTGCAGTTTCAACATTGTGGATGCTAGGGTCCAAATTACCCTAGCAACTATGCACTGAGACTGGAATATGATTAGAAGACGAGCAACACAAAGTAGCAATAACAATACATGTGTAGCCTTACAGAGCATCTGTTTTTTTTAGATGGGGTCAGTGATCCCCCATTTGAAAGCTGGAAAGGCAAATCATTTAAAAATAAATAAATAAATAAAATAATGAAGACCAATTCAAAGGTTGCTTATAAGCAAAGGTGGACCACCCCTTTAATAAAAATAAACTGAATCCCAGCAATACAGTCGCTCTGTATTAAAGAAGAACTACAAGGAAGAACATCGGACTCCTGTCTGGCCAAATTTCTTCAGTTATTTTTCATCTTGACCACGAACCCGGTGTCAAGAGTCAAATATCAATCAATAAACTGCACACGATTAATGTTATCCTATTTGTAACTTTACTCCCTGGAATGGATTGCCATTTATTCAGTCCATTATTCACTTGATGTATTTTATTTCCACTGTTAATGACATACGACGTGCTGATGTGTCCCTCAACCCTGCACTGACCTTGCCAGCGATAAATCATTTGCAGCACCAAAAAGGGACAGTCCATGAACCGATACAATATTGTGTGAATGAGACTTACTGGAAGTGAATTACTTCTTTTTTCAAATATGAACAGGTATGGGATCTGTTACCCAGAATGCTTGGGACCTGGGGATATTCATGTCTTAGGGCTACAGGTATGAGATCCGTTATCCAGAAACCCGTTATCCAGAAAGTTCCGAATTACAAAAAGGTTGTCTGCCATAGACTCCACTATAATCAAATAATTCAGATTTTTAAAACAGATTTAAATTTTTCTGTAATAGTAACAGTAGCTTGTACGTGATCCAGTCTAAGATATAATTAATCGTGATGGGTGAATGTGGGGCGAATTTCTCAGGAAATTAACGAAACGGCAAAAAATTAGCGAAATGCTGCAGCGTCTCGTTTTGGACACGGGCGTCTGTTTTTGGATGCCGGCGCCCCTTGACGGCGTTGAAAGAAACAGACACCGAAAATGGGCGCCAGTGTCCAAAAACGGCAAAAAATTAGCTAAAAGCTGCAACGTCTCGTTTTGGACACCGGCGCCCATTGACGGCGTTGAAAAAAACAGACGCCGAAAATGGGCACCTGAGTCCAAAAACGGCAAAAAATTAGCTAAAAGCTGCAACGTCTCATTTTGGAAGCGGGCGTCCTTTTTTGGATGTTGAGTCTGTTTTTGGATGCCGGCGCCCATTGACGGTGTTGAAAAAAACATATGCCGAAAATGGGGGCCGGTGTTCAAAACGCTGCAGCGTCTCGTTCTGGACATGTTGAGAAATGGATTTCAGTGGAGAATTCTGCTGGAGCAGCACTATTAACTGATGCATTTTGGAAAAAAAAAAAGTTTTCCCATGACAGTATCCTTTTAAGCTTTTTCAAAAGTAAGCAGAATTTCACACAACTTTGCAATATACATCAACTAAAAAATATGCAGACTTTTCCAGATTTTAATGGTTTCTGGCAGTTCCCTAAGCCTAGCCCCCTGCTCTCCTGCTGATCTTTCTGACTACTTTGCTGAGCTGGCTGACTACTGTTACTTTGTTTCAGCAGCCAGGTGTCCTCAGCCTGTATACTCCAAACCCCGCAATTCCCTGCAAGGAAAGAAACATCATAGTGCAGTGCATTGTGGGTTATGTCGTTCCTACATGCTGTCTGTAAGCTGTGAAGTTGTTACAATTTGTAACATCAGTGTTTAGTCCCTCCTTCCCTGCCAGGATTTCAAATGAGAAGAATTGTTACAAAGCTGCATTTCAGCATAGAAAATGCCATTTATTTAGACTTTTTGAAGAAACAGGTAACTGTGATGGGTATAGGGTTTCTGTGTTATGTGGGCCTATATCAAATTTTGTTTTGGAAGCCAGAGTTCCCCTTTAAGATCCATGGGTGAAGACGTTCAAATCATTTAGTACAAGTATGGGATCTGTTATACGGAAACCCATTATCCAGAAAGCTCTGAATTACAGAATGGCCATCTCCCATAGACTCCATTTTATCCAAATAATCTAAATTTAAAAAAAATAATAATCCTTATTGGGAGCAAAATCAGCCTATAGGGCTTTTCCAATGTTTACATAATTTTCAAGTAGATGTTCAGTATGAAGATCCGAATTATGGAAAGATCCATTATCCGGAAAGCTCCAGGTTCCGAGCATTCTGAATAACAGGTCCCCTACCTGTCCTGCAAATCCAGGACGCGTGTGGCCATCTTTAGTACGGTAAATTATTTTATTTAAACAAAAGCTTTAAACAGCTTTGTTGAAATATATTATTTATATGCCGTTCAGCCTGGGAATATCGGAGACTATAAAGTGCCCCCTGAGACTTGCTGACAGTTTCTGATAAATGGAGTGTTTGTCTCCTACACTCTCTGTATGAAATACCAATGTTATGGAGCCCAGGGTAAATGTAGCACTGTATTCCTGCAGCCGACAACATTCGTATATTGAATTATGATCTATTGAAAAGAACCAAAAAAATGCAATATACAAAAGAATTATTTAAAGATTGCATAAAAACACCCCTAATTTTTTTGCGTTTTTTTTTTTAATTGCTAAATTCTTTAATTCTAAAAGAAACAGCAGCCTCTAGGATCCTGTGGGAGATTCTATAACCCGACTGTATAATAAACATGGTGCACCCAAGCAACCCCTGTTCTGCCAACACACACACACACACACATCCTCATTCATTCCAGGCCAATTCTACTTCAGAGGATTTTTGGTGGGTTCCAGTGTCTTTCAATGGCAACGGGTAAGTAGATTTTTGGGTAAATTGTGACAGCGGTTGACTGGGCTGATACTAGGAATGTACCAAATCCAGGATTCAGTTCAGGATTCTGACTTTTTCATCGGCCGAATCCTCATGCCTGGCCGAACCGCATCCTACTGTAACTTGCATATGGCGGAAGGCAAATCGTCTAACTTTTTATCACAAAACAAGGAAGTAAAAAATGGGTTTTTTTCCACTTTTCCCCTTCCAGTGCAGAATTTTATATCTTTCATGAAGGATTCAGCCGATTTGGTGCATCCCTAGCTATTAATGAGGGTAACTGGATGAGAGAGGAGCATATAAACGACTTCTACAACAGTAGAGGGGTGGAAGCTATTATGTGCTGTAACGCTAACTATATATATGTGCCGATAAGATTATTTTTGGGACCTGAATTCTGGAGCAAAGATCTGAAGCTGGCCATACACTATAAGATCTGCTCGTTTGGTGGCATTGCCAAAGGAGCCGATCTTTCCCCGATATGCCACTAACGACAGGGATAATCGGAACGATGGCCAACGATTGGATTACAACAAGATCGGTTGGGGGAAAAAAAAAAAAAATCAAACCTTCCTGATATCGTAGCCAGATAACGATCAGGAAGACCCGATGATATCGTCAGCTTTATCTGCCCGTGTATGGCCACCTTATTATGTTGGTGGATATTGGTCAGTTTAAAGGGCAAGGAAAGTCTAAAATAGAATAATGCTAGAAATGCTGTATTTTGTATACTAAACATAAACATGAACTTACTGCACCACAAGCCTAATCAAACAAATGATTTATGCTTTCAAAGTTGGCCACAGGGGGCTGTCATCTTGTAACTTTGTTATACATCTTTGCAAGACCAAGACCAAGTGCACATGCTCAGTGTGATCTGGGCTTCTTAGGGATCGTCATAAATGATCAAAAAAGCAAAGCTACTTGAGTTCTGCATGGCTGGTAAGTAAGACAGGGGCTCCCCCTGCTGTTCATAAGTATGATTGTATCCCTGCCAGAAGTTAGGGACATCTGACAATTCCTATCCACAGCACTAAATGAAGGGAGAATTTCACTGCATACAGTCAGGTTTCTTAGAAAAACTGTACATATTTTTTAATTAAAGTATATTGGAGATAGATTTCTTTTTCATTAAAGAAAGTAAAAATTGGATTTTATTTCTTTGCCTTTCCTTGCCCTTTAAGCACAGGGCATGCGCAAAATGCAAATTAAAGGTGGCCATACACAGTGAGATCCCCTCAGTTGGCGATGTTGCCAGATGAGCAGATCTCTCCCCGATATGCCCATAATGAGGTGGGCGATATCGGGCTGATCCAATCACCGGCCCTAGGGTCCAACGATCGGATTAGAACGGAGCAGACACAGGTGGTCGGATCGCAGGACCTCATCAACTAACTAGGGTTGCCACCTGGCTGGTTTTTTACTGGCCTGGTATTTTTGATGGCTGATCCCAATGTTATTATTAGTAGGAAAAAAAGCTAAATATATATGAAGGCTGGTATTTAAAAAAAAAAAGGTGGCAATCCTACAACTAACAGATGCGACAACAGGATTTTTAGTCCCATCCAATAGAAATCTGGCCAACCTTCAGCCAGATATCGATCGGGGAAGCCCGTCGGAGGGCCCCATACACAGGCCAATGAGCTGCAGACTTGGTCTTTCAGCAGCTTTTATTGGCCCGTGTCTGGCCACCTTTACAATCAGATATAATTGTGCTTGAGCAGGAATTTGGGCATTTATGGCTCGCTAGACTCGCCAGTGTTTGGGGCACTGAAATCCTCATATTTACCAAATTTCTAGTTACTTGAAGAATGAGGGAAGAAACAAGCAAAAACGAAAAGCAACTTCCTATCTCTGAAGTGAACTGTTACCAGGCCTGACGTTCACACGGAGGATCTGTCATATAACAGGAAAAAAAAACAAATTTGGATGACCAAAAAAAAAACCTTATTCATTTTAAATTACAGTTACATTAGTGCCACTGCATGGAACAACATAAATAATTCTTTATTACTTGGCCCTGCTCTCAGATCCGTGTGTTTTACCCTTAGACTCAAACAATAAATAGTAACAAACGTAAGGGTTTTGCTTTTCTACCAATAGTCTTGCTCATATATAGCTCCGTCAGGTAGATTTATGGAGTACGACCAGCTCCCGGGGATTTTTCTTTATGGACAGACTGTAAATTGAGAAGTGAAGCGGCGACAAAAGAAAAAGGGAGAGATGGAGAAAAATTACGAGGAAGACTGGAGAAAATACTGACACCGAGAAATGTTACACAAACACAGACAAATGAAACCACAGTCGGAAGAAGGAAATACCCAACAGTCAAAATGAACTGCATCTACAGACAATTAAGGGGATGTGATAAAAAAAAAATAATTAGGGGAATGCAATAAAAGTAAAAAGGGTAATGCACCTTAAAATGAATTAAAGGGATCCTGTCATGGGGAAAAAAAGTGCAAAATGCATCAGTTAATAGTGCTGTTCCATTTCTCAAAAGAGCAAACAGATTTTTTTTATATTTCATTTTGAAATCTAACATGGGGCTAGACATATTGTCAATTTCCCAGCTGCCCCAAGTCATGTAACCTGTGCTCTGATAAACTTCAATCACTCTTTAGGGGATTAAGATTCGAGATTAGTCGCCTGGCGACAAAACGCCGTGACTAATCTCCTAACCGCACGATAATTTGATGGATTGGTCAGACTGCACTGAAATCGGTCGTCCACCAAAGAAGAATCGTTGCGTCTATAGGGACCTTTATACAGTCCATCTCTATTATTATCAGTATCCAGTGGCAACCTGTACATCTAAAGCAGTTCCAAGGCTGGTGCTGTGGGCATATTCATATCACTTTACTACTGGCACAACTCCATCGTCTTGCATTCTGTTTCTCAGCTAATGAGTCATTCTATGGCTCTCTGTAGCAGTCTCTGTTGTGCCCGTATAATCATTTTGCTGATTGCTAGAGATTATCCTCCCAATACTAACATTTCTCCTATTGCTGCGAATGCTATGCCCTACAACATTTCCTGCTGCTTGTTATAATTAGAGCCTAAGACTATTTTTCCACTCCGGCAAACAAGCTAATATGCCACTAGCTGGGATGCCTGAATGCTTGAGACACATATAATGTTAAGCAATGTCCAAACTATTGGTTTTTACATATGTTTCATTCATGCACTGACGCACCGACAGAGAGAGACCAATGAACTTCAGAGTCATGTAACTGCTGAGGTGTTAACAAGACTCACCAATGTTTCTGTGTCTCTGGGGGGGGGGGGGCGCCTGTGCGCCTCTACTCTGCCAAAAATTACATTACAACAGGAGACGACCCTCTCCATTCTTCATTTACATTTAAATAGAACTCCATGGCACAGCGGATTATATGTTGGTCGAGTTTAGTGTTTTATTCCTATCCGTTTTATGACTTACTGAATTTCACAAAGAAAGTTATTTTTTCCCCTCTGCTCATCATTTTTTTTTCTAATTAAAACCCTTATTTATTTATTTCTGTCCCCATCTCTCGGGAATGGATTCTTTCATACTGGCACAGAGGCAAGTGGCTTGCTAGTGCTTTCTGATGGGGGAGGTGAGTAACACAGTTCATGTAAGGGTATATTGATGATGAGGCTGTGTAGTCGTTGCTCACAGCAGAAGTGTATTATTGGGAAAAAATGCCGTAAGGCTGCTGATGGGCTAATTAACTCCTCTTAATTCTTTGGATTTTTGTTTATCATTGGCTGAGCTTTCAGCAACTTTAATATATAACATGCCTTATGGAAACAGTAGTATTTCAGCAGTGGCAACGTTTATTGGTTTAATAGAAAATATGCAATATGCATCCTAGGAAAATTAGAAAAGTGCATAAATTTGGGCACCCCAACAGAAATATTAAATCAATACTTAGTGGAGCCTCCGTTTGCAAATGTAACAGTCTCTAGACGCCTTCTATAGCCTTTGATGAGTGTCTGGATTGTATATTGCGGTATTTTTATCCATAAAAAAAATATCTCCAGTTCAGTTAAATTTGATGGCTGCTGAGCATAGACAGCCTGCTTCAAATCATCCCATATATTTTAGATGATATTCAAGTTGGTGGGACTGTGACGGCCATTCCAGAATATTGTACTTCTCCCTCTGCATTAATGCCTTTGTAGATTTCCAAGTGTGTTTAGGGTCATCGTCTTGTTGGAATATCCAACCCCTGCGTAACTTCAACTTTGTGACTGATGCTTGAACATTATCCTGAAGAATGTGTTGATATTGGGTTGAATTCATCAGACCCTTGACTTTAACAAGGACCCCAGTCCCTGAGCTAGTCACTCAGCCCCATGGCATGATGGGACCCCAACCAAATTTGACAGTAGGTAGCAGGTGTTTTTCTTGGAATTCGGTGTTCTTCTTCCACCATGAAAAGATACACAATCTGCAGCAATATATATTATATATATCCCACAAACAAGGTCCGCAAGAATAAAAAAAAAATGTTTTATTTAGACGTAAGACTAATGTTTCGGCCTTTCTCAAAGTACAAGTTGGCATTAAGAGAATAACATTAGTCTTCCATCTAAATAAAAAAAAAATATTTTTATTTAAGACCTGAGAATGCGGTATCATGGGTGCCGACTCCATTTATATATGACTCCATATATATATAGTATGTCCACGTTCAAAACAAAAAAGTTTTGTCCTTGAGAAAGGTTCCTGTGGGGAACCGAAACGTCCGACCAATAAACCAGTTTTCTTCATTCACTACATCGACTGTTTGACCTTTTATAAAATCTTTTGAGTGCCAGTACCATGGACATACTATATCTAGCTGTCATTTTGCGGTCTTTCAGTCGATCAGACAGTTGTCTGCCAATGATGTTGCTGCCTGTATTGCTGATGTGACTATCTTCAGTGGGAGACTGTCACCAACTTTTGTCAGACATAAACTTCTGTACGATTGCTGTAGGGGAAAACATCGGCTGATCTGTTCTTTTACTACTTTATTTAGTCTGAAGGTTAGTGGCAGGTCAGGAGATGGGGATGTAGATCGTACGATTGTACAATCCGATCTTTGCGTCTATGGCCAGCTTTAGCTTCTTTCTGGTTACCTTCCCATTGTTCTGTTGTTAGGCTACTGGGGAGGGAGGGAGGGCTTCAGTTAGTGTCTCATGGACATTTTGAAAAGTAGTTATAAATTGAGAATTAGTGAGATTTGAGCATAATAAATAGGGGTATGTGGTTTGTTTTAAAAGTTTTATTTCCTTCCTAGTGTTAACTCAATCATGACAGGTTTCCTTTAAGTCTACTTGAAAATCATGCAAAAGTAAAATCCAATAAATTGGTTTTGCCTCCAATAAGGATTAATTACATTTTAGTTTGGATTATTACACAGTAAAAATAAATTATTTGTTAAAGGGGTGGTTCACCTTCAAGTTAACTTTTAGTACATTGTAGAAGGGCCAATTCTAAGAAACTTTTCAATTGGTCTTCATTATTTATTTTTCATAGTTTTTTAATGATTTGCAATTTTCTTCTGTTTCTTTGCAGCTTTCAAATGGGGGTCACTGACACCATCTAAAAACAAATGCTTTGTAAGGCTACAAATGTATTGTTATTGTTACTTTTTATTACTTATCATTCTATTCAGTCCATCTCCTATTCATATTCCAGTCTCTTATTCAAATCAATACAGGGTTGCTAGGGTAACTTGTACCCTAGAAACCAAATTGCTGACACTGCAAATTATAGAGCTGCTGAATAAAAAGCAAAATAACTATAAAACCACAAACAATAAAAAATGAAAACCAATTGCAAATTGTCTCAGAATATCCCTCTCTACATTATACTAAAAGTTAGCTCAAAGGTGAACAACCCCTTTAAGAATTTGGATTATTTGATTATTTCATTTATGTGAATGATGATCCTACTTTTTAACTGGAGCTGGGTAAGTGGAGCCAGGTATGGGATCTATTACCCAGAATGCTCGGAACTACAGAAATGTGGAACGCCATGCTAATAATCATCAAAAAATTAAATAAACCCACTAGTGTTACTTTGATGCAGCTTAGTTGGGGTCAAATAAAATGTGCTGTTTTATTATTTCAGAGAAAAAGGGAATCATTTTTAAAAATTTGAATTCTATGGGAGATGGCCGTCCTGTAATTCTCAGCTTTCTGGATAATGGGTTTCCAGATAAGAAATCTCATACCTGTATTTTTTTCCCCCTAACATTCATCCTTATTTTACGCAGGATAAAGCATTTTTAATATATGTTTGTGTTTGGGGATTGATATAGATTAACCTAATTCTTCACTTTGATCTCCATACTATACAGGGAATCGATTTCACAGGAAGCCATGCAGGCAATTACTATAGAAAGCAGCAGGATGATTATAGCAGGGGTTAATGCAGACAGAGACTGTAATGACCAATGCCCAGTGGAGAATGCTTATTATCCATGTAATTATGAAAGGATATGTGTCACCATTACACAGCGCAGAATGTTGTTCTCAAGGTGATGGTTAAATATTAATCATTAACAAAGGCTAATGGACATAGGAATGCTTGAAAGACTTTTGGGGCAATGCCCCTTCCTGAAATAAATTCATATCCACACAGTGTAGAAACCTGTAGTAACCGTAATTCCACTATAGCTAACAGAGCTGGGCCATGCCACGTAGACGACCTAGGCAACCAGGAAAGCGGCGGGGGCGACTTGTTGTGTGTATGCGCAAAAATACGCTGCTGCGCATGTGCGAAATCGTGCTGGCGTGCGTGAAATCGTGCTGACGTGCATGTGCAAAATCACACTGGCGCTAGGGTTGCCACCCAGCCGGTATTTTACCGGCCTAGCCGGTAAAACACCAGCCAAGGCCGGGGCCGGTATTACAGTCACGTCACGCCCCTTTTTTAGCCCCGCCCCCTGCCGGCCGGTAACCTTTTTGGAAAAAGGTGGCAACCCTAGCTGGCGCACATGCGCGGTTAGACGCTGACGGCATGGAAGCAGACAGTCCAGATAAGGGACCGGGCTAGGGGTGAGAGCCAGAGAAGGTACGTGCTTGGCGCCTCCTCAGCTTTCCTCCCAAGACACGTGGCTACTCTGCCTAATCCTTGGCTAGGGTTGCCACCTTTTGACAAATATATTACCGGTCGGTGGGGGGGCGGAGCTGAAAAGGGGCGTGATCGCCATAAAAGGGGCGGAGCTGACACAAAAGGGGCGGGGCCACGATGAGCGATCGGCTGAAGACGCGAGAAAGGTAAGTTTTCATAGGATTTGGCAAGGCAAGGGCCTTTTTTAATGGGGTGTTACAAATTTACCGGCAGCTACATTGCCGGTAAATTTGTAATACCGGCTAGGCCGGTAAAATACCGGCCGGGTGGCAACCCTACCCTTGGCCTGGCCCTGCAGATGGAAGAAAAGGGCAGAGAGGGGACGGGAGTGGGGGTAGGCAACAGAGGAGATACGTGTCTGGCGCCCCCCAGCTTTGTGCCTACTCTGCCTACCCCTTGGCCCGGCACCATAGCTAACAAGAAAATCCCCTTCCCCAGCCATTCTCTTACCTGTGGCATGGAAGGGGGGAGGACGGGCATCTGAGTGCTCAGACCCCTCTAAAGATGTTTTCTGAAGGGGGGCCCGGCATACTCTAGCTATGCCACTAGCAGCTACATTTTGAAATGGTTCATTGCCTACCCCTAGTCCAGGTTCACTTGCTCCCTTGCTCTGGGCTGGTGACCAAATTTTTAAAAAACCAACAATATTTTTCTGTTGCCCCCAACGGCTTTCTTTTTAATTGGGGGGCCCTTGACCACCAACTGTGGGGTGGGGGGTCCTGGCTGCCAATGCTGCACATTTATATGCCAGGGATGCTATTAACTGATACATTTTGAAAACAACATTTTTTCCCATGACAGTATCCCAAATTGTTTTTAGTAGACTTAGGGGCAGATTTACTAAATTCCCATAAATTCACAAGAGGGATTCCAATATTCGATCGAATTTTCAAAAAGATTCAAATTCAAATTTCGAATATGTAAATTAGGCAAATTCAACCATCAAATATTCGAATTTGAATATTCAAATTTCATTTTATTCCAATATTTGAAAATTCGATTTTCCCTATTCGATCGATCGAATTGCGCTAAAAAAATTTGAATTCAAATTTTTTAAATTCCCCACTACTCCCTGGTCGAATTTCTAATTTTTTTTTTTCATTTGAATCTGCCCCTTAAGGTCCAAATTGCGGTAAGACCCGTTATCCCGAAAATCCCAGGTCCCAAGCATTCTGGATAGCAGGTTCCATAACTTTATTAGAATCATTGACAAATAACTGCATACGTATTATCTTGCAGCCTTCCTTTGATTTGCGCTTGGTCACTGTAATTTAAAAATCAATTTTGCATATAAAGTCATTTGCATATCATTATTGGATAGAAGAAGACAAGCCGAGTGGGAAAAAGTCATATTTTGCAGACACAAATTCAGAGGAAAGTGTTCATTATCTGGCATTATCGGGGGGGGATTTGCTTTCAATTAATACAACAATGGCAGAGGAGAAGGAAGCAAAGTCTAGAGATTATCTGAAAAAGCCAAATTTGACTGTATTAACTTTATAAAATATTACATTTACATTGGATTAGGGCGTTACAGTATCCAGTGCAACCCTTTGATGATTACAATACTTTATAGGGTTTTTTTTCTCTTATGAACACAAGTGCAAAGTGTAAGGCATAGGACACACGTATTGCTGTGTTTTTCCTGAATAATAGTGAGCACTGCTAAATAGTGAGTGTCACACCTTGCACAAGATTTACTTATGCACATGCCAACAACAGAGAGCACTTTTCCTAGTGACTAGGCAGCTTGTATGAGCTTGTAGAGTTTGCACTACTTATGGTCAGTCCACACGAGCAGATTCGGGGAGATTTATCGCCGGGCTATAATGAAAAGGGTTTTTATTTATATTGAGAGCTGTGCAGTTTTTACGGAAGTAGATCTCGGTGGTGCTCACTCTTATAACTCTTATAACCATGGCCGGGGCAGATTTACCGGCCCAGGGGTTTCAGGTAGGTAAATACAATCACTTGGGGGTGCCTAATGTTTGGCACGTGGAATGAGCACCCAGAAAGGAGTACAAAGAACAGCCAATTGGAGGGAGGTGCTTTAAGTGGTTTATTTTGTTTAAGTGTACTGTTCCTTTAAGCCTTATAGTAATAGGCTGAGCAGTGATCTTTGACCTGTGGTTCTCCAGCTGTTGCTGAACAATAACTCTCCTCCCAACAAAAAGCAGCAATAGTGGTATTATGGGAGTTGTTTGTCAGCAGAATAGCTACACAGCCAGAAATGACAAACCATTGCTTGAGAGGGAGGCAAAACAATTCTTATTACAAGGGCTGATAATAACAAAGCATCTGCAAATTAGCCCAGTACCAATGTCCAAACAACCCACTTGGGCTGCTTCAAAGTCTACAGCAAATTGTGCAGCTGGCAACCGCGTTCAATCTGCACCGGAAAGCTGCCTGGAGAGGATTTGTTCCGTTAGAAAGTCATCTGAAAAGGTAAAAGAATGCAAGAGGGAAAAACACTCCTTTATTGTTGTACTGTCTGGATAAAAACGTGACATTTTTTAGAACTTTTCATTAAAACGCTGGGGAAAAAAGAAGTGTACAAAGAGAAGCCATGGGAGCAGAAAAGCTACGCGCAAGCTTGCGATTTCGAAAACGAGATACCAGAACCTGCCAGCCGTTTATATCGTCAAACGTTGCTTCATGTCTCCAAAGCAAATGCCACCAAAAGGATGCAAATGCCACTAAAAAGGGTGCTTCCGTGTGCATCTGTTACTGGGGTGCAATAAAAAGGCTTTAGAACACGGGCAGATTCGTGGAGATTCAGTCGCCTGGCGACTAATCAACCTCTTCTTCTCACAAGGCAACTTTGGACGACTTCGGAAAACAGTGCCGTGTGAATCCCACTGGTCATTTTTCATTGTAGCCAATGGGAAGGCACGAGGAGGCAGTTCAAGGAGTTTGTCACCCAGAAGAATTTGCGATTAGTCGCCAGGCGACTAAATCTCCCCGAATCTGCCCGTGTGCTAAAGCCCCAAAAGAGTTGTAATGCCAGATCTTTGAGGAGGAAAATGACTTGTACTGTATGTCTCATTGATAAGGTATTTGAAACGAGGGATTCAACGGATACACTCGTGAAAGATTTGGCTTAATATGGAACCAAATAAAAATTTCATATGAAGGTGAAAGCTTTTTTTTTTTTAACCTTGTTTTGTGATGAAAAATCCCATTATTTCCCTTCCCATCCCTAATATACATATGCAAATTAGGCTTTGGATTCGATTGGGCCAGGCACGAGGAATTGGCCAAATCCAAATCTGCTGAAAAAGGCTGAATCCCGAACAGAGTCCTGGATTTGGTGCATCCCTATTTAAAACTGCCAAGGCAAGCTGTAAGATATATTGATATTAATAATATAATAATTAATATATTGATATAATATAGACATAGCAATGGATAAGTCTGTGAAGTCAAATATATAGATCAATAAGGAAATCAGTTAAGCCATATAAAAGTATGCAATCAGTTAACCGGAAACCTGTTATCCAGAAAGCTCTGAATTACAGAATGGTAATTTCCCACAGACTCCATATTATCTAAATAATTAAAAATTTTAAGAATGATTTCCTTTTTCTCTGCAGTAATAAAACAGTAGCTTGTACTTGATCCAAACTAAGATATAATTAATCCTTATTGGAAGCAAAACCAGCCTATTGGGTTTATTCAGGGGCGTAACTACTGGGGGAGCAGGGGGTGCAACTGGGCCAGGGCCTGCACCCCTGCAGGGCCCCCCCGGCAGTTTCGCGCCTGCTGCAGATGGCTGGAGTCGGCTGCAACGGTGCAGAAATTAGGCAAGGACGAGGGGGCCCAGTTGCACGGCCGTTACTGCGTTTATTTAATGTTTACATGATTTTCTAATAGGGTATAAAGATCTAAATTACAGATTAGTTATCCAGAAAACCGCAGGTCCCATGATTCTGGACAACAGGTCCCATACGTGTATACACATCAAGGAGGAATTGAAGAAATACAGAAGCATCCTGAGATTGCTGCCAGTAGCATTTGTGAAGTAGTTAGTGTAGACTGCAAGAATAGCATGTTACTGTGTTATCCCACACTGCAATGCATCATGTCACTGCCAGGGCTTCCTAATTAATAAATATCCTTGTTGGTATTTACACCGGCAGAAGACATAGGAAAGGAAAAGAAACAAACCCTGCATCCCTGGCAATCGGAACTGTGATTTAGAGCGAGCTGAAATTCCAGCATTAAATTCTTATTTTAGTATATAGATAGAATATATACAGTTACAAACACACACACACTGTGACGAGATTTAATCCGGGAAATATCCCCATCTGCTGGAAAGAGTGAAGAAATGCAGAACTATAATGCACAGAGCATTGTATCACTTCTACAATACTTTTTGTGTTTGTCTGTTTTATTATTTGTGATTTGTGTTTGTTTCATGCCTTCTGGAACGTCATCAGAGGTGCCTGATGAAGTCTATGTCTGGATTGCGGATGGGCTGTAGCGGAAAGCTGGAACTGGATATATATATATATATACCCCTCTTCTATGCCTTAGGCATAGAGGCTGAGCATGCGATTACTTTCACTTTCCATTCAACACTTACTACATGTCACTTCACTCCCCACATTCCCCCTTTCTCTGCATGGTTTAATTGTGTAGCCAGGACATGGGGATGGACAGCAGGCCCCCCATTCTGGTGCACAAACAAGATTCTGAGACGATGCAAGGCTTGCCTTAATAACAGTGTCCACAAAATGGCTCCTACCGGCATGCTATAATTATGAATTCCCAGACCGAAAGGAACAAGATTCAGATAATTTATACAGTGTAATTAAAGTCCATTTAAATAAGTTTGGAATTTTTTTTCAGGTGACAGTTCCCCTTTAAACGGGGTGGTTCACTTTTACGCTGCTCGTATGTAGTATAATAAGCCCAGAACTAAGCAACTTTTCAGTTGGTCTTCATTATTTTTTTATTGTTATTAAATTACTCTCCTTCCCATTCAGACTCTTTCCAGCTTTCAAATGGGGGTCACTGACATCATCTAAAAAAACAAATGCTCTGTAAGGCTACACATGTATTGTTATTGCTGCTTCTATTTACACCCTCTGATATTCATATATCAGCCTCTTATTCAAATGAATGCATGGTAGCTAGGATAATTTGGACCCTAACAATTAGACGGCTGAAACCACAAATATGGGATATCTTGAGCAACTGTTTTGCACTGGGTTGGGTAGACACAAAGGGAACGGGTTTCAGGCAAAAAGTCCTCGATTCCCTGGCCGGTAACCCACCTGGGTACCCAGCAAAGATTGGGCATTGATCCCTCCCACAGTCCCTTGTAGTTTCGGCAGCTTCTTCAATTTGCATACAGATTCAGCACCGGAGACAGCGTTGTCTATTCATTGGCTACATTCAAAGAGAACATTTGGGAGGTTTTTACATATATGTCTGGTGATATTACTGTATGGAGCTGTGACCTTTCAGACTGACCAAATCTGTTTATTTAGCACAAGACGTGACACGGTCTGGTTTGTGTGTAAATCCCAGGGTTAGAGAAAGCTTACTGAGCTACTGAATCCTGCAGAAAGAAAAGTCAGAGATAGAAGTGGAAAAGCATTGATTTATGCAACCGAGCACTGTTTGTTATTGCCTGCCTTGTGGGTCTGCCTATGATATATCTTTGAGAAGTCGGCGGACTCCAGGCCTAATAGCAGACAGGACTTCTAACAAAAGATCCTTCGGAGGACTAAACAGATATCGACTGAAACAAAATGGTCTGAATGAAAGAAAAAGCGGGGTTTGACAATAATTCTGTCAGTATCCAAAAATATAAATACAGAATTAATCCACGTTAATGCAGAGGGTGTATGTGGCAAAAAAATGCAATTAAAATATCTATAACCAGGGTATGTTACAGGAGAAGGAAAGGATAAAATTAAGTAAGCTTTATCCGAAAGGTCTCTATAAATACACCAGTAAAACCCGCAAAGTAATGCTGCTCTGAGTTCTCTGTCAGAAGCCGTCGTCCATTTTTATCGATGGGTGTCCAAAAACGGGCCCCGGGGTCCTGAACGAGACCCGCCGGCATTTCGCGAAATTTTTGCAGTTTCTCGAATTTCTCTAGAAATTTGTGACAAATTCGTTAAAAAGCTGAATCACTCATTTGAAGTCATAGTATGCTCCCCTTTTCAACACTGGTCCATTTAATAGGACTTGTGGAAAACAAGGAAATAGAGGCAGCTTTAGTTTCTTGTTGACAGAAAAAAAACATTTCCAAATTAACAAAATAAGCAAAATGTATGTTCAAGCAGGGTCGGACTGGGGGCCACCGGGACTGCTGTACAGGGCCCCCTGCTGCCACCTCCCTGTGACATGAGCTTGCCGTGGCTAGGAGAGCATGTGCCCACCAAGCGGCCTGAAAAACACTTTTTTTTTGTACTATGTGGAGAGGGAGTCTGGTACGGAGACCTACTTATTGCACCAATGTTGAAAAAGGGAAAACCGTCACAAGTACTAATAACAAACATGAGACCTGGCCTTTGTTCAGTCCCCTTGGTCTCAATTCTATTTCGTTTAGACATTTAATGAGTATTGATACTTTCTGGACTGCAGAAATTATTCTGGCAACCGATAAAAAAAAAAAAATACTTGAAAAAAACAAGGCTGCAAACTGAATAATTAATCTCTTTCAATATTTAAACCTTATAGCTTATTCTCTTTGATAGTAGGCTGTTTTTTTTTGCCAAATCTGGATAAACGGACGTGGGATTGGTTTAGGGCAGAGCAGAGAAGTCTCATGGCCAGACAATGACCATGGCAAAATGATTATATTATTTATCATTACACTGATGATAACTGTTGTACAGACCAGTGATATCCAACTTTGAATCCTTGTTTAAATGCCAGCCTACTCTCTATTTTTGCAGATGCCACTAAACTGTGCAAATAATGCAGAATGCTGTCATTAACGTAGTGGTTGGGTTATCCTTAACTGAGAAAGATCTAGGGATTTTCGTAGATAACACGCTATATAACTGTAGGCAGTGTTATTCAGCGGCACTGTTATGTCTTGCATAGAAAAGCTCAGAAATGGGTGGGGTTTAAGTTACCTTTTAGTATGTTATAAAATGTACTCTAGCAACTTCGCAATTGGTCTTCATTATTTATTTTTTCCTAGTTTCTGTTATTTGCCTTGCTCTTTTACTTCTTTCCAGACTTCAAATGTGGGTCACTGACAGCAGCAAACAAAAAGCTATTGCGTCGGTGATGCAACAATTTTATTGCTACTTTTTATTATCTTCCTATTTAGTCCCTCTCCGATACGTATTTTAACTTCTTACTCAAACCATTGCCTGGTTGCTAGGGGAAAATAAGACCCTGGCGACTAGATTCAATGCATTTGGCGAATTGTTTCGCAAACTTCCAACAAAGCAAATGATTCACCCATCACTACTGCTAAAAAGCTAAAATAACTGAAACCCATGCCAAATCTGTCTTGGAATTTCATTGTCTACAGTATACTACAAGTAATTTTTAGGGTAAAAACTCTTAGTAGGTCCCTGGTAAGGTCTCAAATTATATGCAGTGCGGTTTTGGGCTCCAGACCTTAAAGGAACAGTATAAAAAAAGTGTTTTAAAGGAAAGACAGAATAATTTACTGGTGCCCTTCACTGGTAAAACTGGTGTGTTTGCTTCAGAAAATCAACTTTACTTTATATAAACAAGCTGCAGTGTAGCCACGGGGCAGCCATTCAAGCACAAGAGTAGATAAAATAAGTTCTGAAGAATCCCATTGTATACAACAGAGCTTATCTTTGTATCCTGTGCATTTTCTCCTTTTTTGGCTTTGAATGGCTGCCTGTTTATATAAACTATAGTAGAGTTTCTGAAGCAGACACACCAGTTTTACCAGTACAGCACATTATAATCTACAGTAATTACTTACTTGTGTTACTGTTCCATTAAATGAGTTGGAAAGAGTGCAAAGAAACTGTAAAAGGGGATGGAGGATTTAAACTATAGCTGTCAAAGTTGGGGCTGAATTCTTTATAGAAAAGGTGTTTTTCAAGTTCATTACAGGAAATGTAAAGACAGCATGGGATCTTTTTCCCATAGATAAGATCATAGCCCATCCTTTAGATAAGAGGAACAGAGTTTCATTTGAAGAAGTGAGGACAGTAAGGTTGTGGAATGCCCTGCTGGGTGATGTTGAGTGGGCAAATTGTAATAATGACTTTAAACGGGGCTTGGATGTTTTCTTATACAAGCATAATATTAAAGGCTATTGTGAATGTAACATATATATCTCTATATAACAATAAACTGTACGTAAATTGGGGTTCACTTGGAGTGATCTTGTGATCTTGAACTTGGTGGACATTTGTCTTCTTTCAACCCAAGGTGACTATGTAATTGCTCATGAGTAGTTTTGCTTGAAGGGGGTGTGGACATGGCAAATTCCTTTGCCACAAGCAGTATACAGATATAGTTGAATGCTCTGTACCAGGATTTCCCAACCTTTTTTAACCACATTCAATTGTAAAGAGTTGAGGAGCAACACAAGCATGAAAAATGTTCCGGTGCGTTGCCAAATAAGTGCTGTAGTTGGCTATTTGGTAGCCTCTATGTGGACTGGCAGCCTAGAGGAGGCTCAGTGTGGCCGTACATCTGTTTTTATGCAACCAAAACTTGCCTTCCAGTCAGTAATTCAAAAATCAGAACCTGCTTCGAGGCCACTGGGAGCAACACAGGGCCGCTCCTGCCATGAGGCAAGGTAAGAACTTTTACAGCCAAATTTTTAAAACCCGTTAATCAGGCTCCACTAGTGCAGATAGGGCTATCACGGAGCTGCCCCCCTTTGATTTTTAAGCACGGAGCGAGAAGTAGGGGGTTGGCAACAGCCCCAGAATTGTCCCTGGAGCAACATTCAAAGGGTTGACGAGCAACACTCGAGAGCCACTGGTTGGAGATCACTGCTCTAGACATACACAACGGCACCCATTTTGCCAGAGAACTAGACAGCAGGATCTGCACTTTCACTATTGTTTTCCAACTCTTTGCCAAAAGATTTGAAGAAAATTCCATGTTTTATTCACAAGGCATTCTTAGACTTGGTGCTATAGCAAAATATCCAGGAAAACAAGCGAAACAGAGCAAGAACCTCTGAAGAATCTTTTTAACAGCAAGAAAGCAGTACAAAAACTCAGGGGTAACAAATTCATCTGTGATACCATTAAAAAGCAAACAGTAAGCTGTTGTGTTTTGTAGCGGAGGATGAGGAGAGTATAACAGTGCTTTATTAGCAGGTTCATGCAGCCATTACATAACAGCAGTAAGTCTTACTTTCACTTTCAAGCTGTACAGAAAGTCCTGTGTATGCACAGTGCCACCTGCAGGCCATTTGTATAAACACCACATAAGCACTGTAGGGAAGGGTCAGTACTAACCCTTTCTGCTGTCTAAAGGCATAGGACCTGTATTGAACATGGGTGGCTTTGCAGAAACTGCACTTTTAGGGCACCGGAATTGGCACCTTCTGGTTGATAAACAAAAGTGTGCATAATTCATGTAAATCTGTTCTACCAATTCACAGTGCAGGTAAGGAAGGTACATAATGCAGTCATAGCTACCCTAGCCAAGGTTTAGGCAAACAGCCACAGTAGTACAGGTATGGGATCCATTATTCTGAAACCCGTTATCGAGAAAGCTCTGAATTACGGAAAGCCGACTCCATTATAATCAAATAATGCAATTTTTTTTTAAACGATTTCCCTGATCTTTGTAATAACAAAACAGTAGCTTGTACTTGATCCCAACTAAGATATAATTATTCCTTATTGGAAGCAAAACCAGCCTATTGAGTTTATTAGATGTTTACATGATTTTCTAGTAGACTTAAGGCATGATGATCTAAATTACAGAAAGATCAGTTATCTGGAAAACCCAAGGTCCCACAGCATTTTAGATAACAGGGCTTACACCTGTACTGTAATTTGCAATTGGTTACATAAAGCTGCTATAGAATATCCAAAAAAAAAACCATACATGTAAACCCAATCTTAAAGGGGAACGCCACAAAACATAGCTTAAGCTTTTTGAAAAGTAAACATAAGCAAGCAACACAAGCAACTTTGCAATATACATCAATTAAAAAATATGCAGACTTTTCATGATTTTTAATGGTTTCTGACTACTTTGCTAAGCTGGCTGACTACTGTTACATTGTATCAACAGCCAACTATAAAGCTGGAAGCCAGAAGTCGGCATTTGAAGGCCAACTGCGAAGAGCAGTGCGAGATCCCACGGGTATCGGGTCAGCCCACACCACTACTTTACGGGCCGTGGCCGTCTCCTCTTCTTGGTCCGCTTGCCTCTGCTAGTGCCCGGCCACCTACCAATAAGAAACGAGTAGGCAGTAACCGGTTGGCAGGTGATTGCTCGATGTGCCTCACCATCACTGCTTACTCGTTGGTAGGTGGGCGGGGACTAGCACAGACAGGCGGACGAAGAAGAGGAGACAGACATGGGCAGTGAAGGTTTTGCGAGATGCTGAAGCTGGAGCAGGTATGTGGGGGATATAATTGCGCAGTGGTTGCCTAAAAGGCTGCTCATAAAATACAATTAATCGCTAAATTTTTGACCACAGATCCCCTTTAACCAGCTGGACTTCAGCATAGAAAACGGCATTTATTCATACTTTTTGAAGAAACAGGTAATTGTGATGGGTGTATTAGGGCCTCCCTAGTAAATTTTGGTTTGGAAGCCGGAGTTCCCCTTTAAAGGAGAAGGAAAGATCCAATCCAAGTAGCCCCCGAACCTCCCCGAATAGCCACGTAAGCAAGCGCACCGGCGTTGCTTGAAAACGCGTATCCACACGGAGCGGCGCGCTTTTTGAAATTGCTCCAAATTGCCTGGCGAGGCAATTTGGAGCAATTTCAAAAAGCGCGCCGCTCCGTGTGGATACGCGCCGGCGTTTTCAAGCAACGCCGGTGCGCTTGGGTATGTGGCTATTCGGGGAGGTTCGGGGGCTACAAGTCGCGGCGAGAAGTCGCCAGGAGACAAAATGCCCCCGAATCTCCCCGTCTGGCCTTAGCCTTAGAAGGTATCTTCCCCGCAGCATTTTGAAGAAGGAAGGAAGTGGATTATTTGCACGCAAAAACCCTCAGCTGGTGCAGTTTTTGCCTAACAGGGGCACCAGCCTGGAGTATCAGGTAAGTGGTGCCCTAACATTTAGCACCCTCCTTGGATTAGAGCTTTCCTTCTCCTTTAAATAGTCACAGACATAAGAAAGAAGCAAAATTGAATTTGCACATTTCGTTAGCCCAAATGTATTCTAACCCCATGGGAATGCTCTTCTCATTCTCCGTACATGGAGCAGGGTGGCACTCCTCTTTACATTCAGCATATAGCTTCTTTTACTGAATGATCTTGGGGATTATGTGCTTGTGTGTGACATTTGTGTGGGCAGATATTGGTTTAGACTGCTCAGAAGGCTTTCCATCAATGGAAATATTGTCTTTACAGGCAACATTCAAGTCTTTGTGATAAAATAGCTTTTATTGAATGGTTAGCTGAAGACATAGAGGCTAAAGGAAATCAGTCGTCCCTGGTAAATATAATTTCCCTGCGCTCTGTGCGTTGACCTCAGCAATGAGATAAAAGCTGCTTTACCTTCCCGCAGCCGGCAAATTTGATTTCCTTTTTACTGGCGACGCAGTTGACTTCTTTCCCAGGTTGCTTAGGGTTTTATTGCTAATGTTCTACAAGGATAATAGTCCAGTGTCACGGTTTTAATGACAATGTTTTATTGGCGTAACAGTCAACCAGAGCTGATGAGCTTTCGGCAGAATCTCCGCCCTTTGTTAGGTCTAAATCAATACTCTTATTATGTTTCTGGAGACTTGATGAACGGAGAAAATGCCCAACTAAGCCGGTCTGCTATAATTAACTGTTAGGCCACTAAATGAAAAAAAAAATTATTGTAACTGTTGATCTACTCACTAGAATTTGCTTCTTTATAGCAGAACATGAACAAAGAGCCCCCCGTGTGTTGAACCTCCGAATCCAACTATGTGTATGCAGGTATGACATAGCTCTAGATAAAAAATAAAGGGGCCTACAGTATCCAAACATGGTTTCCCAAACTTCAGGTTAAGAAAGAGTGTAATTCAGAGACTGGAGGTGACACCAATAGGCCAGTTGGAAGTTGTTGAGGCCACTTAGTGCCCATCCTCAGGAATGATGTGAATGGAAACCTGAAGCATCTCAAAGAGTTATAAAGTAACAGTGTGGCTGTTTAATTGGATTGCTTATATTGTTTCCTGTCTTTTTTATGGAGAACATGGTACTAACTTTTAAAGGAAAAGTAAACCCTGTCAGCCCCCATAGGTCCCCCTCCCTCCTCCCCCCAAGGAAAATGCCCCCAACTTGTTACTTAACCCTCCTTCTAGGTGCTCTCCCCTGGAGTTCACGGCTGCCATCTTCTCACGAGTGGTCTTCTTCCTGGATCCATCAGTGTCTCCTCAGTAGCATATTTTACTTTTCCTTCTCCCTTAAGGGTTCTGGAGCAGTGCATGACCATATTTCCACCATCATCATCATCATCAAATGCCACAACTCGAGCCCTGTCCTCTGGTTGCTGATCTTGAACTGTTTCTGTCCTCTTTGCCAGTTGTCAGCATGGGATTCTGTTCTCTCACAGCCAATGGCCCGTGATGGATGCTTCAAGCACATTATGGCTGCTCTCAGTATTAATACACTCTTTTTGGCCAAATAATGCCATGGACCACCATTAAAACCTACCATGGTGTCAACTTCTATGAAAGCACTAGGATTGTTCAGCTGATGGCTTGCCATTAATGGAAGATGCTTTCAAGATTCTTAAGCGTCTTGTAGTACTACATTTCACCTGTTGCTGGCGGCAAATCTCTTCTATAACAAACAACTATAATAAATGAACAAATAGTTCCGAATTGGCAGACTCCACTTCTTTTTTTATTATCCCTTCAGCACATTTGTTTTCAGGGAAAGTTTCAGAAGACTGTGCATCCTCATGGGCTCATTCCCTACCTCCTTTGTATAGATCTGCCTTTGGATATCATTTGGTTTCCTTTTATTACTCGCCCAATTCCGTAGACTAGGTAGGCACTTTATAAATAACAATAACATTCGGAATGAGTTGGTGTTTCCTCGCAGCTTTCGCAGAGGAAAATAAAATCTTTTTTAAAGTGTTTCAATAGCTCTGCTTGTCTTCTCTTGAAAAGAAGAATTCTCTATAGGCATAGATGTCATCCTAATCATATAACAGTATAAGTATCTATCTTAAATGATTCTTCTGCCGAGCAGACAATACACCCGAGAACAATACCATACAAGTAAATATATTTGACTCCGAGTGCAACAAATATTTTGCTGAGCTCTCGACACACACTGTCAACAGAACAGCTTCTTACATAGCTCAACTTAAAAGGGGCATCTGTTACAGTTCTCCTAAATTTCCATTGATCTGAACACATTCTATCCATAGTCAAAGAAAATATGAAATGTAATTTTCATTTTATCATTTTCATTTTATCTCTTATTTAAGTTGTGCACTGTGCACCACCAGACCCCCTAAACTCCTGCACCCCACCCTAGCTGCTGGGTCTGCTCTCAATTTTTACCCACCTAACTACCACTACCATTAGAAGGCTGCCCATGCCATTGCTCAGAGGTTTTATCCCCCATTCCAACTGTGCACCATTGCATGCCAACACCCAGTGGGTAGGGTGAAGGTTGCTTTACTATAGCCTGTGATAGAGTCCTGCAGCGAGTTAGGTACCCTCGGATCACCCACAAAATCTTTCGGTACCCTGCAGGTTGCATGTAGGGGTTCCTGGTACGGTTATAGGAGCGGGACGGTGGTTCTGTGGGTTTGCGGGTTGAGGGTCGGGTCGCGGATCTTCTCCATAGCGATTTTTGCTCCTTTTTTCTGAGCACGTCTACTACCAATGAAGTCACTTCCGGTTTACAAAGACAGCACATCCTGTTTTATTCCTTTTTTTCTGATCACGGCTACTTAAGATGATGTCACTTCCAGTTTACAATGACAGCACTTCCTGATTCTTGATAGTCAGCGGGTCACGGGTCCGGGGTCTAAGCGGGTAAGAATGCGGGTCCGGGTTGCGGTTTAAAACTATATTAGAAACATTTTTTATTTTGCACAGCCTGTCTATTTATTTTTATACTGAACTTCATTTAAGGCCCTGTCTTCTGTGTTAATGTGTTAAAAGACAAGGAAAGTCTAAAGTCGAATAAGGCTAGAAATGCTGTATTTTGTATACTAAACCTAAACATGAACATGAACTTACTGCACCACAAGCCTAATCAAACAAATGATTTATGCTTTCAAAGTTGAGCACAGGGGGCTGTCATCTTTGTTATACATCTTTGCAAGACCAAGACTGTGCACATGCTCAGTGTGATCTGGGCTGCTTAGGGGTTGTCATAAATTATCAAAACAGGGAAACAAACAAAGCTGCTTGAGTTGTGCATGGCTGGGAAGTAAGGCAAGGGTTCCCCCTGCTGTTCAAAAGTATGATTTCCCTGCCCAGCATTAAGGGACTGTCTGACAATTCCTATCCACAGAAGTAAATGAAGCAAGGATTTCACTGCATATAGTCAGGTTTCTTATAAAAACGGTACACATTTTTTAATTAAAGTATATTGGAGATAGATTTCTTTTAAATTAAAGAAAGTAAAAATGGGATTTTATTTTTTTGCCTTTCCTTGTCCTTTAAGAATCCTTTAGGTTGAAACTAACTCACCCAAAAATGTTTTGTTTATTTATGTTATGGCCAGCTTCTAGATGCTAAACTGCAGGGTACAGACAAGGACGATTAACCCTGGTCATCTTTTGTTCTGTAAATCTTGTGGGGGTTTTTCATAAAATAATTTATGTAAAAATTCGGTATAATTTATGTGACATTTCTCCATATTATTTAATATACCTACCAGACTATCTGCCATCGGTTGTTTTTTTAAGAGAGACAGCTGAATGACTGAGGCAAGTATTCTTGTATACAGATCTTACTTATCATCTGGAAACCCATTATCCAGAAAGCTCCAAATTATGGAAACGCCATGTCCCATAGACTCCATGTTATCCAAATAATCCAAAATATTAAATATGAATTCCTTTTTCTCTGTAATAATAAAATAGGAGCTTGTATTTGATCCCAACTAAGATATAATTAATCCTTATTGGAAGCAAAACCAGCCTGTTGGGTTTATTTAAGTTTTACATGATTTCTAGCAGACTTAAGGTAGTAAGATTCAAATTATGGAAAGATCTGTTATCTAGAAAACCCCAGGTCCCGAGCATTCTGGATAACAGGTCCCATACCTGTAATTGTAGGATCAGGATCTCTGTCAGGATCATTTGTCCGATGTTCATTGTAGAAAACATCAGGTTTACATCTATTCTATCCATATAAACATTTATGCTTTTCGCATGGGTCACCAAGAGCTGGGATGCGGGCAGTCCTTAACTAGGCCGCAAGCCTAGCGCCAAATTAACGAGACGGGTCAAACGGAACGAGACGGGTCAAATCGGACGCCCCTGAGCCGGACTGGACGCTGGCACGCCAAAATTGGATGCTAACCTCGCTACATCAGTCCCTGGGCCAAAAAAAGGTTGGGGACCTCTGGACTTGGGGTTTCCAGGATAAGGGACATTTCTAATTTGGCTTACCTTATTTTGTATACAAAAAAAAATCATATAAATATAAAATAAACCCGACAGCATTGTTTTGCCTAGAGCAGCGATCCCCAACCTTTTTTACCCGTGAGCCACATTAAAATTTAAAAAGAATTTGGGAGCAACACAAGCATGAAACGGTCCTTTGAGTGCCAAATAAGGGCTGTGATTGGCCATTTGGTAGCCCCCTATGTGGACTGGCAGCTTACATGAGGCTTTGCTTGGCATTATAATTAGTTTTTATGCAATTAAAACTTGCTTCCTAGCCTGGAATTCAAAAATAAGCAACTGGTTTGAGGCCACTGGGAGCAACATTCAAGGGGTTGGAGAGCAACATGTTGCTCACAAGCTACTGGTTGGGGATCACTGGCCTAGAGCATAGATTAATTAGTTTAATTCCAGTACAGGATATTGTTTTCTCATTACAGAGAAAAACAAATATTTTCTGAATAGTGATGGGCAAATCTATCCCGTTTCGCTTCACCGTATTCGCCAGCGGCGAATCACAGTAATTCGTGGCGAATAAATTAGCCCATCAATATTTCTGAATTATTTGATTCATATGGAGTCTATTGGAGATGGCCTTCTAAACCTGTAATATAAATATGATATTAATATTCTGCAGATTTCTATATGAGATTACACTGGCTGAATTTTCTACATGAGATAAAACAAAGATAAAATGAAAGATATTTATATTTCTGGCTAGCTCATTCTATAGTTTGATTTTGTAACACACAAAGCTGCACATACAGTAACACCATGTAACTCCCGGGCAACACAAATACAAAAAATCATGGGCTTCCAGCCATTGCGAAGTATATAAACAGCACTAAAGTCTTCTCCGTCAGCAAAGCTTTGCATGGAAATGTGTTGTATCTAAGTATCAGTGACAACCAAGCAACAACTCTTCACTAAGCAATAACAAACCAGTGTGCTGACTAATGTGCAGATTATGAAAAGCACAATTCAATGCATTTCACTTTAAAAAAAAAAAAATCTCCTTACTGTTGTTGAATCCTTTTGCGCTTAACGAAAGCCACAAGTGTCATAGATCAGAAACCAAAAAATATCTGGAGAGGGTGAAAGAAAAAAATAAAAGCATAGGTTATGAACAATATCAGCAATCCAAGGAATAGGGAAAGGAGTGTATCTTAAGGTGTCACCCAGACATAAAAAGTTGTACAGGCATGGGATCCCTTCTCTGGAAACCCATTCTCCAGAAAGCTCCGAATTACAGAATGGCCGTCTCCGTTATAATGAAATTATCCAAATTTTCCTTTTCCTCTGTAATAATAAAACAGTAGCTTGTACTTGATCCCAACTAAGATATAATTAATCCTTATTGGAAGCAAAACTAGCCTATTGGGGTTATTTAATGTTTACAGGATTTTCCAGTATGAAGATCCAAATTATGGAAAGACCCATTATCTGGAAAGCCCCAGGTCCCGATGATTTTGGATAATAGGTCCCATACCTGTAGTTAATGTGACGAAGTAAAGCCGATTGAAGCCAGTATGTCCTATGCATGGGCAGCTTAGTTGAGCAATCACTTCACTGAAATGCATTCTCATCCTTAATTCCCCCTCCTGGGATTTTCTGGCTAATAAATACTGTTTAGTTTGTATAAACATTTCTGTAGGGCCCCTGTTTGTAGACAAGTGGGAAAAAACAAACCAGTAGAGACTCATTTACGAACTGGAGTAGCCATTAGCAACTAATCAACATGGATAGCTGCTCTGGGGTAACTTTGCTCAGAGTTATTATTGAGCCCCAATGCCAGCAAAAGTTGTTTTTATCAGTAGAATACCCCCCCCCTTCCCAATGGGCAGTGGTTGTTGGATTAAAAATGGATTACCCAATAGGCTTGCTTTGCCTCCAATAAGGATTAATTATATCTTAGTTGGAATCAAATACACGGTACTGTTTTATTACAGAGAAAAAGGCAATCATTTTTGTATTCTTTGGTTAAAATAAGGGAGATGACCTTCTTGTAATTCAGAGCTTTTTGGATAATGGGTTTCTGGATAAGGTACCTGTAGTACGCATGCTGTTCCTGGACCTTAAAGGACAAGGAAAGGCAAATAAATAAAATCCCATTTTTACTTTCTTTAATGAAAAAGAAATCTATCTCCAATATACTTTAATTAAAAAATGTGTACAGTTTTTATAAGAAACCTGACTGTATGCAGTGAAATTCTCCCTTCGTTTAATGCTGTGGATAGGAATTGTCAGACGGTCCCTAACTTCTGGTAGGGAAAAAATCATACTTATGAACAGCAAGGGAAGCACCTGCCTTACTTACCAGCCATGCAGAACTCAAGCAGCTTTGTTTTTTGATCATTTATGACGATCCCTAAGCAGCCCAGATCACACTGAGCATGTATATGTAGTCTAGTCTTGCAAAGATGTATAACAAAGTTACAAGATGACAGCCCCCTGTGGCCAACTTTGAAATTATAAATCATTTGTTTGATTAGGCTTGTGGTGCAGTAAGTTCATGTTTATGTTTAGTATACAAAATACAGAATTTCTACCCTTATTCTATTTTACACTTTCCTTGCCCTTTAACACTAGTATCATCCAGGTTTTGCTTACATAGTGAGAATCTAAGTTGACCAAGGATCCACTTGCTTGGAACACCAACCAAATACAAGTATGGGACCTGTTATCCAGAAGGACTTGGAGTTTTCTGGAGAAGGGACCTTTTTGTAATTTGGATCTCCGTACCTTAAAGGAGAATTCAACCCACCACTGTGATAAGTCTCCATTGGCCCCTTTCCAGCATCCTCCCTGCTAAGTGTTACCCCAAAATTGCATCCCCTGTAAGATTATGGACCGTACATGAGCGAAGCGGAGCTCACAGGCGCCATCTTCAGCACCTCGGTAATCCTCGTAGTAAGCGGCGTATCCGTGCATGCTCAGTTGGAAGTGCCTGCGCTGGAAGTGACGGAAATTACCGAAGCGCCAGAGGAACACCCGAAGATTACCAAACCGTCAGAAGATGGCACATGTGAGCTCCACTGCACTCACTCTGCATGTACGGTCAGTAATTTTACAGGGGACACAACTCTGAGCTAACACATAGAAGGGAGGGGGCCAGTGGGGGTTTAGTTCTCCTTTAAAACTACTAAAAATTATTAAAAACATTAAATAATCCCAATAGGGTTGTTTGTCCCCAGTAAGGATTACTTGTATTTTAGGATCAAGTACAAGGTATATTTTTTTAATTTAATTGTATGATTAAATTAAATTAATTACATCTATGGGAGATGGCCTTGCTGTAATTTCTGGATAACAGGTTACTGGATAATGGAAAAAGAGGAGAGATTGATCAATGCACATTCCCTGGTCCCCTGTCATATAAGTAATCTATGCTGGATAATGGATCCTGCTCTTGGATCATTCTATGAAGAGGCCGCTTCATTGTGGCTAATTAAAAAAAATTATTTCTGCTTGTAATACAACAATTAGTTCTGCTATTAACTCTGGGGAAAAAATATTTATTATGAAGGAACTTTAGCCAATGAGTCTATATATTCCTGCATCCTTATTCTTGGCATGTACTCATTCGTTAGCAGGTATTCCTGGCCTGGGAAATAAAGCTGCGAGTTTTTAGTAATTTAAAAATGGATTTCTATAGTGCACTCTGATGAACGTGTAAAAAAAAAAATGTAGGTGATTTCACATTATATGCTGCAGGTATGAAACCCATATTGTCAACTGTGGTTTTTATACAAATGGCCTGCAGGTGGCACTGTGCATACACAGGACTTTCTGTACAGCCTGAAAGTGAAAGTAAGACTTACTGCTGTTATGTAATGGCTGCATGAACCTGCTAATAAAGCATGGTTATACCCTCCTCATCCTCGGCTACCAAACACAACAAATGGCGAAGAGGATGGCTTTTCTGCCTCTGCAGCAGCCTGCACCTTTTCTACCAAAGCCTGGTGAGCCTACCATATCTATTACTGGTTGGATCTGTAAGATAAAGCTGGTGATATGGGTTGTTTAGACCAATTTGACAGCTTATCTGCCCGTGTATTGGGGCTTCCGACGGGTCTTCCGGATAGATATCTGGACACTATATCGATCGGGAAGGTCGGATTTTTTCCCCAACAACCCGTCGGAAGTCCATCGCAATCCGATCGTTCGACCATAGGGCTGAACGTCTGGATTACCCCAATATAGCTCGTCGCTATGTCGCCAAACAAACGGATCTCTGCATCTATGGCCAGCTTTAGGCATTATGATCAGTGCACGTGCTAATGCAAAACACTAGTATGGAGTTGCACTATTGCTTTAAGAGTTATACCAAAACAACACTGAAAGTGTAACTGTGATTCTGCATCTTGCCTCTGAATGCTTCACCCAATCTGACCTTAGATAATGTATTGCTATACTGTGGCTGTAATAAAATGCATCCCCTTCATGTTTTCAGCAAGGCTGTGCAGCCAAAACCACATCTAAGCACATCCTCTGTTCTCACAGCTACAGCGAGGGAACATGTTTAATTCATGGCAAGGGAAAAATAGACTGCAATGCATTCCCATAAAGGTACACAGCAGATAGTAGCCACACATATACCCTGTTAATTCTTTAAGGGATACTGTCGTGGGAAAACATTTTTTTTGAACGCATCAGTTAATAGTGCTGCTCCAGTAGACTTCTGCTCTGAAATCCATTCCACAAAAGAGCAAGCAGATTTTTTTATATTCAGTTTTTAATTCTGACATGGGGCTAGACATTTTGTCCATTTCCCAGCTGCCTCTGGTCATGTGACTTGTGCCAGCACCATACCTCCCAAATGTCCCAAAATCCCAATTTCATCTGCTGGTCCAGCTGTGATAGTAGCGAAGATGTCGCTCTGACCCATGCCCAAACTTTTTTTTTTTTTTTGCAAGGACACGTGTTAGGGGTTGGGGTTGGTTGGGAGGGAGGGGGTTGGGAGGGGTTGGCATCCAATTCTAGTGCGCTGGCGTACAATTTGGTGTGCCCGCATCCAATTTGATGCACCGGGGTTCAGGACTGGCCGCGGCCAGGAGGTTGGGGACCCCTGGTGCAGAGAGAGTGATACTCTGAGATGATTTGAAATTGGTTTTCGTTTTTTTATTATTTGTGTTTTTTGAGTTCTTTAGTTTTTTACTCAGCAGCTCTCCAGTTTGCAGTTTCTCCAGTCTGGTTGCTAGGGTCCAAATTACCCTATAAACCGTGCAGAGACTGGAATATTAACAGGAGAGGGCCTGAACAGAAACAGAATTGTGTATTATAAAGTAGAACAATGAAATAGCAGCCTTAAAGATCATTTCTTTTTTAGATGGGGTCAGTGACCCCCATTTGAAAGCTGAAAAGAGTCAGAAGGCGGATATTTAAAAAATGAAGGCCAATTAAAAAGTTACTTAGAATTAGATATTTTAGAACTTACAAAAGGTTAACTTAAAGGTGAATCATTTTAAGACATGAAGATGCAAATTACAGATAGATACAGTATTTGGAAACCCCCTACGTTCCATGAATTCTAGATAATAAATACACTGACCAATATTAGTCAGTGTAGATAGAGCTCATTCCACATTGTGGCTGTATGGAGACATAATAGTCTACATTTCCCCCACTGTTTTCCCAGACAAGTGGAACTATTCAGTAAGACAAGGATTCCTACCATTGGAAGCTGGGCGGTATTGTCTCTGCTTTCTTTCTCCACCACTTTTACAGAAATAATCTGCACAGTGTGAATAATTCATCCAATGACAAAGCTATGAATAAACTTAGGGAGAGTTCGGTAAATAACATTCTTCCTCTTGTTGCTTAAGCTACATATACATATATATATACATTTCTGGGCCTGCCACATCTATGGATTAAATATTTATAAGAGCACAATAAAAAAAGAAAGGCAGAAGGATGATCCTCCATAGATCATGTGATGGTGAAATGTTTAGTTAGAGAGGGTGACATTTATAGCCTTCTAAACTGTGATACCATTCTGTTTTTTTTTTTTTTTAACATATTAAATAAATGATTATTTTAAAATTGTTTATTTCGAGATCCAAGCACTGAATATGAATAAAGATGAGAAGAACCCAGACGCAAGTCCTTCTTCTTCCACAACCAGCTTGCCCTTCACCAGGGTCGGACTGGGGGGTTTGCAGCAACCAGGTTGACAGTGTCATAGCCATTGTCATAGTTATTCTAAGAAAAGCTCTACAGTTAATTCAGTAGACTCTGAAGCCCTGGTTCGATTACTAAGTCATACACCTGTGACTTTTTGTAAATCACCTTCTCCTGGAGTCTCAGGTGCCGAACTTAAAGGAATATCAATAAATAAGGGTATATATTACCTTCTTTAAAGTAAGAGTCTCAGGAGCCAAACCTAAAGGGCTATCAATAAATAAGGTTATCTATTACCTTCTATAAAGTGCAGGTCACCTGCCACTAGGGTTGCCACCTGGCCGTTTTTTTACCGGCCTGACCGGTATTTTTAATGGCTGATCCCAATGTTATGAATAGAGAATAAAGCTAAATATATAGGAAGGACGTTATTTTCTTTAAGAAACGGTGGCAACCCTACCTGCCGCCCATACAGAATCCGCAGAACTTGCACCAGGGTTGTATTGGGCCAGCAGGAGACCAGGAAAAAACATGGTGGATCCCAGCCCTTCTGAAAAAAAGGCCCATAGTGGTCCGAAATGTTGTCTGCCTTAATTTGGGAAAGATAGTGTGCAGCTAATTCTTTTATTTGCCTTCTGGGCTCCACTGACCCAGGCCAGCTCACTACACTGATCCAGGACATTCTATGCTCCTCCTGCTCCCATTTGAAGTTGCAAGGGGTTTGGGGGAGTGTAGACTACCTTTGACTTTTGTGGCTCGGTTGGGCTCTGAGACAACAGCTCCAGGGGGCCAGGTACACCCCAGTTTGAAACTGACCTCCAGCCAACCCTAAACCCAAAATTTTGCCATTGTAGCACCTGCACTCAAACCCTACACGTGCCTTCCAGCTCCGTAAACTACTACTACTGCATGTGCCTCTGGTTCCAAGACTTCAGAAGAGGGGTGTCTGACCCACGCCCAACCAAAACCCACAATTGCTGCCTACGTTTCAACAATAACCAGCTCAACTCATGTGTTTTGGTTACTAGTTCTCTTATTTCAGTAAACCAGTACAATTACTACTGGTTAAAACAAGCAATGTTGCTTCTTGTAACGGACTAATCAGAAAGCAGCATTTATTAATTTGTAAAAACAAATATCTCATGAATTGCTATTGGTTACTAGACCCGGCGCAAACAAATTTGTCATCTGTATATAATTCAGGAACAAGAAGTCTGCAGGTCTCCAGAACATCCAAACAAAATATGGAGGAACACGGTTGCCCACTGGTACAATTGCAATGTGCATAAAGATTAGTGATTGGAACTTGACCAGCCACAGTTTATTATAAACATACTAGAGCTGAGAATGCTTCCCCTGTCTTTCTGTATTCACTAGGGGGCCTCTATTTCTTGGGAAACCGCTGCTCTATGTTAACAAGGCCACTAATTTGATATCCATCACCAATTTTTTAAATCATCCAAAGGGTAGGAAGCAAGTTCAGAAGAGATTACTGGATCAGAGAAACGATTTAGGACTAAGCCCTGCCTCTGCATCTGGCCACATTTCAAGGCTAATACCCATAAAGATAAGTGTTGCTGCATGAAAAAGATGTGGCAAGGGAAAGATCTTATATCACTTTCAGTATTATCTGTCTTTCTGATTCTGTATGTCATAAGTGTTCATTTAGATTAATCATCAGAAGATTCCAGAACTACATGAAAGATCTTTGGACTGAAACTGTGCCTTTGTTTTGCCCTATACAAGTGTATTTTTTTAGTTGTAATATTTGTGTGTAGGCAGCCATCTCAGGTCATTTTGCCTGGTCAGAAAGAGCCAGTACTGCACTATGGAACTGCTTTCTGACAGGCTATTGTGTCTCCTACTCAATGTAACTGGATGAGTCGCAGTGGGACATGGATTTTTACTATTGAGTGCTGTTCTCATGTGTACCAAGAAGCAGTTAACTTGTGTCAGGGAGCTATTAGCTTGTGTCAGGGAGCTATCTGGTTACCTTACCTTTGTTAGGCTGCTGGGGGTGGGGAAGGGAGGGGATATATCACTCCAACTTGTAGTGCAGCACTAAAAAGTGACTAAAGTTTATCAGAGCACAAGTCACATGACTGGGGGCACCTGGGAAATGAACAATATGTCTAACTCCTTGTCAAATTTCAAAATAATTCTCTTTTGAAAAACTGATTTCAGTGCAGAATTCTGCTGGAGCAGCACCATTAACTGAATTGTTTTGAATCCCTTTATATAATTTTCTAATGAGGATTAATTATATCTTCGTTTGGTTCAAGTACAAGCTACTGTTTTATGATTACAGAGAAAAAGGAAATCATTTTTAAAATTTTAGATTATTTTGATAAAATCCAATGAATCCATGGGAGATGACCTTCAGTAATTTGTTGCTTTCTGGATAGCGAGTTTCTAGATAACGGATGCCATACCCCTACTGATCTGTCCTAGCTGGGCTGATTGGTAGCTTATATTGGCCTTAGGCCAACTCAAGTCTTACTAATCACTACAATACTGTTCCACCAGGCAATAAAAATAAAATTAAAGCGAGAGTCTGCAAACTATTAATCAACGACCCATAGAAAAACAATAAAATTCAAAGGACCTGACCACCAAAACTTTTTCAGTTGGACAAAAGAGAAAGTCCCCATCATATGGAACACATGACTTCTATTTGTTGATGAGTGAAACTGGTCCATTACTCTTCCTTAAATATTTTCAAAAACCAAAGAAACATTCCCAATCACAAGACCTCAAAATGTCTCTGGAATGCAGAAATTACAGTTAAAGCGGACCTGTCATCCAGACATAAAAACATAAAACATAAAAGTCCTCCGCAAATTTAAAATGGCGCCCGTCTGTGTGATGTGATTGTATATTCCAAGACTAAAAGAATCAAGATTTAAATTCTTTATATAGTATAAGTGATGTTTATTTTGCTTGACTGACATCATTACATAGGATTGGGAATTATTTCTTAAAGCGACAGGTCCCCTTTAATTTGTCATGTGATCTGACCAGATTGCATGGTGAATTCCTTGCTTGGATTCATGACAATATTGCGGTCAACAAAACTACAAATTTTGCCAGAAATCTGTACTCATGCCTACCACAAAGGAGAAAACTGCATTTTTAACTGCTTAGTCATTAAAAAAATGGTAATTGTATTAGTATTGAGTGGGAGAATGAGGTCGGCGGATATCTACCACTACATTATGAGCGGAGGATTAGTAGATCCTCCTTTATATCAAGCAGCGTAGTAAAACCGAATGACAGTCACAAACAAATTACACACATAGTTGACATTTTTTGGCACGTGGTTAGAGAAAAGTAATTTGCAGAGCTACATGTTGTTGCTTCAAGTAGTTGAACCGTAATCTGAAAACATTTGCCCCAACTCAGCATGCATTCTTTAAAAAAAAAAAAGAAATAGAGTTTGGAATATCAATTAGCATATAATCATGATTGTAATTACGGCCCATTTATTTCCCTTCAAGAGGCAATGAATATTTGATAATAGACGACTGAACCATTATTTCTCTTTATGCTTTTTAATTATGGGCGTTGTCATTGTACAAGAGCAGCCCCTGCTGGTCACATATATCTTCAGAGCAGTCATGTCCACGTTTTCCCATGTGATGGGCTGAGGAGCCAGTACACTTAATATGTGGGGTGTGAGGCCCACGCGGGGGACCATGAAAATCTCTTCAAAGGTGACCAAAAGGCCTCCAGCTAGAAAGCCACAGACATGCAATTTGCTTGTGTTGATGGGAAATTTACTTAAGGGCTTAAAACATCATAACTTTAACTCTGAACTCTGTTGACATAAATTAACATACCTCCCAACTCTCCCATTTTTCATGGGACAATCCTGATTTTGACAGTGCAACCCATAGTCCTGGATTGTTATGGAAATGACCGGACTTTCTCTTTGATCTCCTGCACTGAACCGCCAGAAAAAGTTTCTGAAACAGAATTGGCTTTTAGCAGAGGGCCCAGAATAGTGGCAGGTGCCCTTCGATACTTTTGTAACAATTTAAAGGACCAGAAACAGCCAACTGTTTTTAAAAAAAAAGTGTTGGTATACATTAAAATCTTTAATAAAGTCTTTATTAAGAAATAACTTACCGAAGTAATCATGCGGCGCTCGATTTATCCTCCCTGCCCTCCTTCTAGGAAATAGCAAGGGAGGAGAAATCACCTGATCGCCTTTTCTGAAGAGGAGTGGCAGCAGCGTTCCGGTAAATTATTTCTTAATAAAGGCTTTGCGATTTTAAAGTTTAATTTGTCTTAGGTTTTTTTTTTTTTTCAATCTATACAAACAATTTTTTTTTTGTAACTGGTCCTTTAAGATAAGCACAGAAACAATGGTAACTATTTAAAATAAGCAGGTGTCTTGGGGAAACTGTGACTTGCACCTTCATTATCAAAACTGTAATAAAACATTAAAAAAAACACACAAATGTGTTCAATCTTTCAAAACTGGCAAAATTGTAATTTGTTGTTCGTGGGTGTGGCCACAAAAATGGGCGTGGTCAAAAATGTTACCTTGCGGCAAATCTTATTGTCCCTCTTTCTATTTCCAAATTTCTGGGAGGTACACAACAAACACTCAGACACGTCTAGGGTTAAAGGGGGTGTACATCTTTCAATTAACTTTTAGTATGATTTAGTATGATATAGAGGGTTATATTCTGAGACAATCTGCAATTGATTTTAATCTTTTATTACTTGTAGTTTTTTTTTTTTTTAATTTAGCAGCTCTCCAGTTTTCAATTTCAGAAATATGGTCCAAATTCCCCTAGCAACCCTGCATTGATTTAAATAAGAGACTGGAATATGAATAGGAGAGGCCTGAATAGAAAGACAAGAAATAGCGGCAATAACAATACATACACAGTCTTACAGAGCATTTACTTAGATTGGGTCAGTGACCCCATTTAAAATCTAGAAAGAGTCAGAAAAACAAAGAAATCTGGAAAGAATCAGAAGACAAATAACTCAAAAACTATTAAAAAAAAATAATGTAAACCAATTGAAAAGTACTAATAAAAATAATGTACGTTACTATTAAAAAAAAAAAAAATAATGTAAACCAATTGAAAAGTTGCTTAGAATCGTTCATTGTAGAAAATACTAAGGGCCTCCTGCCGGCTAGAATTCTAGCCAACGGGGACCAGTTCGGGAAGAGCCCTATTGGGGGAATGTAATAAAAGTCGGTAACAGAAAAACTATTTGCAAACCAAAAAGTTATGCCTCTGCGCAAACAAATTTTGCTTTGTGTGAATTTAACATAGCTTTTGGCGAACCCAGAAACTATTTAGCGACCACTTCCGATAGTGGAATAAAATTAGCGAATTTTTTAGTTTACACCAATGAATTAACTACTGAAAAAGTTATGTTTGCTCCAAAAGATTACGGCACCTTCTAGCACTTCTTAGGCTGGGGACAGACAGGGAGATTCTGTCGCCTGGCGTTTAATAGCAGGCGACAATCTCCCCGAATCTCCCTGTCTGTCCCCAGTGCACAATTAAAATTCGCAATGCAATAACAGTTTAGTGAACAATATTACATTGTAAGATGAGCATTTTTATTCTTATTGGTGCGAATTGCTTTTCTCTTTGCAACTTTAAATTACATTCCCCCCTTAGGGTAGAACTACACGGCAGACTTACCTCCTTTTCTGCGGCTGCATCTGACAGGACACAAGGTAAGTAAATATAAAGTCGAAAGCGGTCGTAACGGTGATCCGACTTGACACGACTGTCGGATGCAGATGCAGCTTTTGCATCAGACAGTCGCGTCGAATCAACGCTGCAACAGCTTCCGACTTTATATAACTTACCTTGTTTCCTGTTGGATCAGACTTGACGCAGGCGTTTTGTCGTCCAGCATCGGATCCGACAGAAACGGAGGTAAGTCTGCCATGTAGTTAGAGTTATACTTAATTACCATTGCTGCCCGACCATGTGGTGAAGGACATTCTTCCTCGTGTTTTCGTAGTCAGTGTTGCCTGTCAGAGTTCTGGCCGAGTACCTGCTGCCTGTGGAGAAACAGCTGTTAAAACACAGCACTGCAGTCAACATCCACAGGGTGGCACCTAATAAAGGGAACCTGTCACCTAGGCCCATTTTTATAATGTCATATAAAATATGTTTAAAATACAGCAAGAGTTGCCTCATTCACGCCATGCTACACTGAGTAAAATCATTAATAGATATTAAGCTGTTTAATGAATTCTGCTGTAAAAAGGTGTTAGCTTGGGCAAAAAAAGAAGTTGTAAAAATGTAAGCAACAAATCCTGACTTCATTTTGGATCTAGGTACTTAAAGATATACAGACTAGTGATGTGCAGGCCACCCAATACCCGCGGGACCGGTGGGTCAGACGGGTTGGGGCCGACTTTGCAATCCCCTTTTGGGGTTGCGAGCAGGTGTTGGTTGAGCTCTTCTGTCTGCTCTCCCAACCATAGACATCACAAATGCAGGCTTCCAACTTCTGGGTTGACATTTTATAGACGCACGACTGCTCGCCCTGCCCCTTTTGTGTAATCAACAGCGGAGCAGCGCAGGTCTATAAAAGGAACCCGGAAGTCGGACTCAGGTGTGCGCGGGTGGGGAAAAACCCGACCAGCACATCACTAATACACAGGAACACCTGGCCTCTCCACCAAAATTAACCCTGGTATTGCATTTCAAAATTTAACAATACAGATACTATAGTAGAGCACACACCAGTTTTACCAGTGCAGAGCAACACTACATTATACTTTAATTACTTTAAAAGACTTTCATTTTTGTGGTGTTACTGTTCTTTTAAGACATGAAGATCCAAATTACGTAAAGACCCTTTATCCGGAAACCCCAGGTCCTAAGCATTCTGGATAACAGATCCCAAAACTGTACTCCAATAAACCAGCTTGACTAGCATAAGCCAACTAAATTAAAATAAGTCACCCTGCTCCACATCTAGCTGAATACCCACCACTATGTAGATCAGTGATCCCCAACCAGTAGCTTGTAGGCAACATGTTGCTCTCCAACCCCTTGGATGTTGCTCCCAGTGGCCTCAAAGCAGGTGCTTATTGTTCAATTCCAGTCTTGGAAGCAAGTTGTGGTTGTATAAAAACCAGGTGCACTGCTGAACACAACCTCAATGTAGGTTGACAATCCACACAGGGGCTACCAAATGGCCAATCACAGCACTTTTTTGGCACCCTAAGAATATTTTTTCATGCTTGTGTTGCTCCACAGCACCTTTTACTTCTGAATGTTACTCACGGGTTCAAAAGGTTGGGGATCCCTGATGTAGATCATCCACTGGCATAACTAGAGGCCCACAGGCATCATCTTAAAATGTGGACTGGACTCTCCTTAGAAGAGCTAACTTAAAATGTGTCCAGAGTCTCCTAACAACCATTCCTTTTTTTTTTCAGGGGGTTTTCAGTCATGTCCCCAATCAGGAATCTGGCGTCAACTAGCATAGCTTGGATTACTTTATGAGATATACAATATGTCTGTTTTTTGGCTGGAGGTTCATGCCGCATAAAAAGAACGAAGAAGAGTTAGTGAAGTAGACATCTTTATAGAAAGCAGAGAAGATAGATGTCATTTTTATTTGGGGAGGTTATCAACACAAAGGTTTTCCACTGGACAATTTATAATTATATAAATATATATATTAACATATCTTATATGCCATATGATATGTTTCTGGAGAGGCTAGGCCTTCCTAAATCATCATTTTCTGCCTATGGTGGAGCAGCATGGGAAAATATTAGAAACTATAAAGAAATTAGATTACCTGGTGCCAACTAAGGGTTACTCAACCACAGCAGTAAATGAATTATTATACTGTGAGTTTAATTTCTTTAGTCGTTTATCCAAATTAGAATATGTAATTTTATTTTCTCTGATAAAAGAGCAGTTTAATTTTCCTCCTCCTCCTCCTTCTACCAAATCTAATAAGCATGGGATTAAATAACTCCTGAGCGTTTATATTTGTCTTGGACCTAACACGCAAGAAAAAGCCTCATTGTCAGAGAATGATGTTCCCTCGTGGGAGGCCTGGGAGTTGGCCAGCAGTTACTCTCCTTAAACGGTAAAAATGCCACAAATATATGAGGCAGGAAAAGGCCAGCAGAAAAAAAAAGCAGAAAATAAACTTCTAAAGCCGAGATGTTCCCAGCCAGCAAGATACTATATTAACCTGTCAGAGACACCCATAATCGTTGTGTCTTGGAAAGGAATGTGTCATACGCAAGGTGAAATATATGAACCTGTCATGGCAGCTGGTCTTTACAAAATTTCAATTACCTTTTTTCCCCACTATCTTAAGGCCACTTCAGCTCTCCACTGAGCACTTGGCTTTGCAGTATTGTGTTTGACATTTGCCTTTAGGCTTAGGCCAGACGGGGAGATTCGGGGGCGATCCGTCGCCTGGCGACTTCTCGCCGCGACGGATCGCCCCCGAATCTCCCCAAATAGCTAGACACCCCAGCGATAAGTCGCCTGCGCTTGTTCACACGGAGTGGCGCGATTTTTAAAGTCACTCAAAATGGCCTGGTGAGGCAATTTTGAGCGACTTTAAAAATCGCGCCGCTCCGTGTGAACAAGCGCAGACGACTTTAAGTATCGCCGGTGCGCTGGGGTGTCTCGCTATTTGGGGAGATTCGGGGGCGATCCGTCGCGGCGAGAAGTCGCCAGGCGACGGATCGCCCCCGAATCTCCCCGTCTGGCCTAAGCCTAAAGAAGAAGGAAAGGCTAAAACTAAGTAAGCTTTATCAGAAAGATCTATATAATTACACCAGTAAATCCTCAAAGTAGTGCTGCTCTGAGTCCTCTGTCAAAAGAAACATTGAATTTATTTCCTTCTATTGTGTACACATGGGCTTCTGTATCAGACTTCCTGTTTTCAGCATAAACCTCCAGGGCTAAGGCTTGAGCATGCTAGTTTACTCCTCTCTCTCTCTCCTCCCCTCACTGCTGTAATCTGAGCCCAGAGCTATGAGTGAGCAGGGCGAGACTCAGGCAGGAAGTGATGTCATACCAAGCAAATATGGCAGCTGCTATCCTAAACGAACAGAGAGAGTTTCTAGGTATCAGGTATGGTAAAGTATTCTGCAGAATAAATATAGTGTTATTGCTTGCTTTTAGCAATACACTGCTTTCCTTCTCCTTTAAGAGACTAGGCCTGTATGGTTCATATTGGTTCCAAACTCAGTTGGGCTACCCGAGAGGTTAAGCAGCTGATGTCTCATCAGCAGCTGGAAATCCATATCATGGGGTTACATAAGGGACTACGTCTCCTGTGCCATTACTCAAGTAGTAAACTTTCTGGAAACATTTTTTTTTTTAGTCTTGGAATTCTATAATTGTATAATCAGTGTTACTGAGAACTGCTGCACATCTGTGTTGCATGGAGTCAACCAAGTTCTGGCACCTGTTACATTCCACAATTCTTCTGCATTTCTTGGTTTTGCCTCAGAAACAGCATTTTTTTAAATGACCTATTGGATTTAGGTCCGGGGATTGTTGGTCCGGAATCAAGATGTTGCTCATTTATTGGTGTGTTTGGAGTTGTCGTTTCCTCATCAACATTATTCAAGTATTTTGATGTGCTGAAACTGATCCATGATTCCTGTATGAGAAACATTCCCATATCATGCATGATGCCACCGTGGCTTCAATTCAGTGTTTTGGGGTTGTCTGACACTGCTGCCCCTAGACCCAAAAAGAACAATCATGCTTTCATCAATCCACAAAATGTTGCCCCATTTTTCTTTAGGTCAGTTAATGTGTTTGGCAAATTGTAACCTATTCAGCACGTCTTTTTTTCCCCCAACAATGGGACTTCTTGCCGCTAGCTTGGCTTCACATATGTGTTTTCTAATTGTAACAGTATCACAGGTAACTTTAGATCTTCTTTGATCTCCCTGGAGATGATCTTTGTACAAGTCTTTACCTTTTTGGCTATTCTTCTATCCATTTGAATGATCATTTTCGGTTTTCTTCCACATCTTTGAGGTTTTGGTTGCCATTTTAGGGTAAGGCCAGACGGGAAGATTCGGGGAGATTCGTCGCCCGGCGACTAATCGCCTCTTCTTTGGGGTGACTAATCTCCCCGAACCGCTTCCCCCTGATAAATGAATAATCTCCTACACCTATTCACAAGCGGCGCTGCGTTTTCCGAAGCCGCTCGAAGTTGCCTCCTTAGGCAATTTCAAGCGATTTCGGGAAAGCACAGCGCCACGTGTGAATAGGCGCAGGAGATTATTTATTAAGCAGCTGGAAGGCAGGGGGAAGCGGTTCAGGGAGATTAGTCCCCAAATCTTCCCGGCCTTACCCTTAAAGCATTTGAGATCGTTTTAGCTCAGCAGCTTATTTTTCAGCACTTCTTTGTAGGTTTTGGAGTGTAGGCAGCAATCTCAGGTCATTTTGCCTGGTCATATGCTTTCAGAAAGAGCCAGCACTTTAGGACAGAAATGCTTTCTGGCAGGCTGTTGTTTCTCTTACGCAATGTAACTGAATGTTACACACTGGGACCTGGATTTTACTATTGAGAGCTGTTCTTAGATCTACCAGGCAGCTGTTATCTTGTATTAGCAAGCAGCTATCTTGTTACCTTCCCATTGTTCTGTTGTTAGGCTGCTGGGGGTAAAGGGAGGGGGATGATATCACTCCAACTTGCAGTACAGATGTAAAGAGTGACTGAAGTTTATCACAGCACAAGTCACATGACTTGGGGCAGCTGGGAAACTGACAAAATGTCTAGCCCCATGTCTGATTTAAAAAAAAAAAAAAATGTTTGCCCTTTTGAGAAACGGATTCCAGTGCAGAATTCTGCTGGAGCAGCATTATTAACTGATATGACAATATCCCTTTAAATAAGGGCTGGAATAGACACCTGTTTTTTCACAAAATGAAGGACCTGACTAATTGAACTCCGCACTTGCGCTTATCTGGAACAAGCCATTATTATTTTTAACACTGCTATTATTCTTAACACGCCTCAATTAATGATTCAATTACACAGAATCCGCAGCATGCGTGTCATTACTGGTCTGCTGATTTTCTATTACTCTACTTCACCTACTAGCAAATTATTTGCCAAAGAGAAATATGATGTCAGACTGTATGTGCACATATATATATATATATATATCCATTATATATATATATATATATATATATATATATATATATATATATATATATATATAAATAAATTCTAAACCGAAGAAGCTGCACTCTCAGGACTTATCTTCGGTGGAGAATTGTGTGCAAGATTTGATGCATGCACCCAGGCAACGTATACTGTTGGACTTATACAGATACAGATAAAAGCACTCCGTCTGCACTTATGTCCTTTTATAGTCAAGGAAACTCCAGTGGGTTTTCTAACATCCTTACATTTTACAACAGTCTTTCTTACAGATCAGAATTAGGAGGATGAGAAGTTCACTCTGCTGTTTAATCTGTGCAACAGCTGAACTAAGTCTTCCGCAGAGGGAAGCCAATCGATAAAAGCGATGCCTGCCCAATGTCAGTATTGAACACTTTATAAATCATACCAGACAGCTGCAAAGGGGGTTTAATTTGTCCAGCCTGGAAGAAATAATGGAGCAGTGAATATGACAGGAAAGACAACGGAATAATAATTGAACAGGGATCGCATGGTCTAAATTTATAGGCTTAAAAGGAAACAGGAGGAAGCGGCTGGCATGTTTGCTGGAGCTTAAAGGACCATCAAAAAATGGAATTGTTTTAAAGTAATAAAAATGTAATGCAGTGGATTATGTGTTACGGATAATGGATCCCACAACTGTATATTATTATTATATTATACTTTGGAAAGAACAATGTGGCTTGCTATACTCTAAGTGCAACTGTATTTCTTTAAACATTGCACCCCACTGTTATTCTCAACCTAAGCAAACATACGGGGTTGTAAATTTATAATCAGGCGCTTCAGTCCTTACTGTGGATAAACCAGTGAAAAGGCTCTGTGCTGAATACAAGTTTTGCAAATAAAAAAATCCACTTCCCTTGCCGCAGGATACTGCATTGCGCTGTGAAGTCACGTCTGCTTACATCATCGCGCATGCGCAGATGAGCTCATAGAGGTCTCATGCATAGGGCAGACAAAATAGAGGCCTGGGTCTATTACGGTTTATGCATACATGCATTCATTTCGATTTATTCTGCCGATTAACGGATACATGTAACTTCACTTCTGCTAAAGCTTTGACATCCCCTGATGGGGCTCAACAGCAGTCCAGAGTTCACTGAGCATGTGCGGAGCCACCGACTCACAAACTATAGTATAAAAAGGTCAGGAGTAGGAGTGCTGCTGTAGACAACTTTAAAGGAAAGTGCTGTTACAGGGCTGGTACGGAACATTTTCTATATAAAATGATGTAGTTATGCAATGTTCTTTAAAGTTCTTTTTAAAAGGGATCCTGTCATGGGAAATAATTTTTTTCAAAACGCACCAGTTAATAATGCTACCACGGAAGAATTCTGCATTGCACTCCATTTCTCAAAAGAGCAAACAGATTTTTTTATATTTCAATTTGAAATCGGACATAGGGCTAGACATATTGTCTTTACTGCTGTACTGCAATAGTAGAACAACACTCAATAGTAAAAACCATGTCCCGCTGTCTTCTATTCAGTTACATTGAGAAGGAGAAACAACAGCCTGCCAGAAAGCAGTTCCCTTCTAAAGTGCTGGCACAAGTCACATGACATGGGGCAGCTGGGGAACTGACAAAATGGCTAGCCCCATGTCAGATTTCAAAAATGAATATAAAAAAATCTGTTTGCTCTTTTGAGAAATGGATTTCAGTGCAGAAGTCTGCTGTAGTAGCACTATTAACTGATGCATTTTGAAAAACAACATGTTTTCCCATGACAGTTTTATAATTTTTTTTTCTGAAACACTCATCAAGCTGAAAGTCTGGAAGATGCTCTATATAAAATGTGTTCAGCTGGTGTGTGTGGTTTATCATTCAGTAGTAAACTAAATTACAGAAAATCACAGAGCTTGCAATCCACAAGTATCTTGGTATATAAATCAAAACCACCATCAGCCACATGCTCTACTCTCTGGGGTGGGGGGGGGGTATGGCTTTGGTTCTATGGAGCTGCTTTATCATTATTTTAGGATTGATAGGCCCAATGCAATCTTCAATTGATAAGGGTATTTTGTGCGACTAGGGAGCTTAAAACAGAATCACTATGAAATTCCATCCTCCAATTCCCTATCTGCGCAAATACTGGGCTTCACAGAGCTGAGCGTAGAGTTGGTTTATTCAACTGCTGAGCTATAGCGAGACTTTGCAGATTGAATCCGAACCCTAGCTCACTCTCTAGCGAGGTCAGTGTATGAAACTGCATTTCTATGGATCCACGCAATCTTATTCCAATGGGAACTGGGCAGATTTTCTATAGACATATTGGTAAATCAAAGTGAAGTTTCTGGGTCCGTACTGGTGAGACTGGCAATAGGTATACACAGATCTGTCCGTCTGTACCCAGCTTAAAGGTGGCCATACACGGGCCGACAGACTGAGTCGCCAGTTTATCAGCCCGTGCGTGGGACCCTCCGACGGGCTTTTCCAATCGATATCTAACTGAAAGTTGGCCAGATGTCGATCGGGCAGGATTAAAAATCCCGTCAGATCACGGCCTCATCTGTTTGATGATGTGGTCCCGTGATCCGACGACCCCTATCTGCGCCGTTCCGATTTGGCCACCTCAAGGTGGCGATGTTGCCAAACTAGCGGATCTCATTGTATATGGCCACCTTAAAACAAGGATCAGACAGAAGCTGAGGCTTAATCATTTCAAGCTTTAATGTGAAGGGTGCTGAACCCCCTGGCTGAGAACAGGACTGAACCTTAAAGCGGAAGGAAAGGCTAGGAGAACTTTGAGGTGTTAAATGTTAGGCACCCCCAAGTGTTTGTAACCTTACCTATAACCCCCGGGCCGATGCTCCTATCGGCAGAAAACTGCACAGGCCCGCGGTTATATCAGTGAGCACCACAGAGCGATCTACTTCCGTCTTCCTCCTTTGTGCATGCGCAGTAGAGCGAAAAGCCCAACTTTAAACGTAAAATTTGAAAAATGAAGAGGAGGTGAGTGGGTCGCTCCTTGCTGCTCACTGGTATAATCCTGGGCTGGTGCTCCGGGGACTGGTGTCGAGGCAAAACTTTTTTCAAGGACCAGGGGGTCGGCATATAATTTTGGCATGCCGTTGTTTAATTTGGCATGACTCATTAATTTCAGGCTAGGCTTGGCGGCCCAGTCCAAAACTGTCCACGGCCCGGGGCGTTCCAGAGGCTGCTGCCGCCCCCCTCCTGCTCCGCGCTTCTAACTTTTAGCGTTGGAGCACACTATTGAGCTCGCTGCACTAGAAGAGACTAATTTCTGTTTTAAAAAATGGAAATTCGGCTCTGAAAAGTTACCAGAGGCGGCTTTTTGCTGCTCCTGGTAACTGGCTGCTCCGTGCCGCCTGAGGCAAGATTCTCACCTTGTCTCATGGCTGAAGCAGCCCTGGGCCCGGTAATGGGAGGCAGTTGGGGACCCCTGTAAATATACAAACATATATGAATACATTACCTGCAGTAAATTACTATGGCAAATCCTATTGGTCATTTTCTTGCCTGGACTTTACTGTGATGAACAAAATCACCCGTGTGATGCTAGCCTTAGAGAACAGCTACACGAAATTAAACATAAAAAAAGAGAGAGGGAGGAAGCAACTGATAAAAAAGAACGATTTAGGAAAATTACCAGACATTCACTATTCAACAATGAGCCTTTTGCAGATTAGGCACTTTACAGGCAAAAAAAGGAGCCATAATAATAATGCGGTTTAATGTATTCCTTCCACATCTGCCAGACAGTTCCACTTTGTTGCATTCCAAGTCTCATACTGGTGATTAATATAGACTTTTGTTTTACTTTGGTTTAGTGCCAAGATGCTGTTTTCCAACTCTGATAAAGCAACGAGAGTGCGTCGGAATATGTTCATGCAGACTGGCATTAGAAAATGCCAAGAACTTCCACCAGATCATTGAGAACAATGCCTCATCTGAGGTTTATGGAGAGAACCCCCTGTATGCCATTATCTTTTCCAAGAAAACCAATACGAAAAAATGATTTCATTCACTGGGTCCTAATGCAGCCATCTCCCCCTGTGCAGCTGTATACTGATTCTATCATGACATGCACTAGCGTTGGAGAATACTGTATGGGAGGAGCATAGATGTAATATGTATTTGTACAAAATAAATAATGAACAAGGAAGAGATGGACAAGAGTTATTGAGAAAAGGAGGTGTCACCCATCCCCATGAGGCCTTATACTAAGGGGTAGATTTATCTGGGGTCGAAGTGAAGATTCAAATAAAAAATTTTTTAGTTTCAAGCTATTTTTGTGTATTTCAACTAGGGAATAGTCCAAAATTGATTCAAATTTGCAAAAAAATCAAAATTCTCTTTAAAAATTCGACTTTGACCATTCGCCAGCTAAAACCTGCTGAATTGCTGTTTGAGCCTATGGGGTACCTCCTTGAACCTATTTTCAGTCGATTCGTGGACTTTGAAATTTCAAAGTTTTTTTTTGGGGGGGGGGGGGACTTCAAACCCCTGATGGCGGCTCTGGGTGGGATATACTGCAGGTATGGGACCTATTACCCATAACTCAGGACCTGGGGTTTTCTGGATTACAGATCTTTCCATAATTTGGATCTTCATACATTAAGTACAGGTATGGGATCCGTTATCCGGAAGCCCATTATCCAGAAATTATGGAAAGGCCCCATGATAATAAATCAATCCAATTTTTTAAAAATCATTTCCTTTTTCTGTGTAATAATAAAACAGTAGCTTGTACTTGATCCCAACTAAAATATAATTAATCCTTACTAGAAGCAAAACCAGTTTATTGGGTTTATCTAATGTTTACATGATTTTTTTTTTACTTGGAGGCAGATTTACTAAGGCTCAAAGTGAAATCGAGGGAATTTTCAAAGTTAAAAAATTCGAAGTAATTTTCTGGATACTTTGACCATCGAATAGGTTACTACAACTTTGACTTCGATTAGCGCAGACGGGGGATGAATTCCCCTTTAAGGTATGAAGATCCAAATTACAGAAAGATCACTTATCAGGAAAACCCCAGGTCCTGAGCATTCTGGATAACAGCTCCTATACCTGTATACTATGTAAACATTAAATAACACCAATAGCCTAGTTTGGAGTCCAATAAGGATTAATAATATATTAGGGTAGTGACACACGGGCAGATTCAGGGTCTGCGTGACAATCTCCCAGAACTCCCTGTGGCCCCGTGGGCAAGTTCAGGAAAAAAAAAAAGTGCAGCGAGTGCCATCCCGCTGGTGACTTTTCATTCCAGCTGCTGGTGTGGCACGGGAAGGCAGTTTGTTTAGATTGTCGCCATGCCCGTGTACCACAAGCCTTACTTTGGATCAAGCACAAGCTACTGCTTTATTAATACAGAGAAAAAGGATTTTTGAAAACGTGGATTAATTGCTTATAATGAAGTCTACGGGAGAAGGCCTTTCCATAATTCCGATTCTTTCGGGGTACCATACCGGAGTATGGGTATTCAGTGTGGGTACAATGTAGGTGTGAGCCAACCAGTGTCTCAGTTTATTCATACTGTATGCTCACTATGTACAAATTGGAAAGCAAAGCCCCCAGCAGAAATAAATACAGCTGGTAATTTCAACAAATAAAGACGAGAATGTACAGATCAGAAAAAGACTTGCATGTTCCATAAAATGTTATTTTGTCTTTGTTATGTTAGTGGTTCTTACCTGCTGGCAAATCAGTGCTTACTGTTGTGTTCCTAAGGTGTTCTCTCAGAGCCCCTTCCCAGCAGCCCCTGCTTTAGGCTATTGGCACTGGAAGCAAGTGGAGCATTATGTGAGTCACTAGGACTAATCCCCCTGCTGCCCCAGTGGAGGACTCTTGGAGCTTCTTAAGCCCCCAAATAAGCAGAAGCAATACAAAGGCTCATAATGCAACTCCGCATGGGTTTTCTATCAAGCAGATTGTAATCAAATCAACTAAAGTACACAAAGCAGGAACAAATTATACAAATAATAAATTATTAAAATAAAGTCACAGAAATTACCAACCAAATGATTGTTTTTTGAGTTTTTAAAGCTACCTTTTAAAGGGGTTGTTCACCTTTGAGTTAACTTTTAGTATAATGTAGAGAGTGATATTCTGAGACAATTTGCAATTGGTTTTCATTTTTTATTGTTTGTGGTTTTATAGTTATTTAGCTTTTTATTCGGCAGCTCTCTATTTTGCAATTTGGTTTCTAGGGTACAAATTACCCTAGCAACCCTGCATTGATTTGAATAAGAGACAGGAATATGAATAAGAGATGGCCTGAATAGAATGATAAGTAATAAAAAGTGGCAATAACAATACATTTGTAGCCTTACAGAGCATTTGTTTTTAGATGGTGTCAGTGACCCCCATTTGAAAGCTGCAAAGAAACAGAAGAAAATTGCAAATCATTAAACTATGAAAAATAAATAATGAAGACCAATTGAAAAGTTTCTTAGAATTGGCCCTTCTACAATATACCAAAAGTTAACTTGAAGGTGAACCACCCCTTTAACTCCAAAACTTGTGATTGGATCCTTCCTGTATTCTTGGTTACTGCTCCTGGGCAAACTTAGTGTCATTTTATTATATAACCTCTTACAGGACCAGTAACACCAAAAAATGATATTGTTTGAAAAGTAATAAAAATATAATGCAGTGTTGCCTGCACTAGAAAGGGCCAGGATACACGGGGCTACTGGGGGAGATTAGTCGCCCAGCGACAAATGGCTTCTTCTTCGGCGAACTAATCTCCCCAAACTGCCTTCCCACCAGCTAGTATGTAAATCACCCACCAGATGGCACTTGGTCTGCTTTGTTTCCTTGTGAAGCGACTTGGGAAAACTATGGGACAGATTTAATAAGGGTCGAATTTCGAATGCCAAAAAAAAAATCGAAATTCGACCAGGGAAAAGTGGGGGAATAGTGAGGAATTTAAAAAATTCGAATTTGGATTTTTTTAGTGCAATTCGATCGATCGAACAGGAAAATTCGAGCGAATTCGATTCGAAACGAATTTTCGAACTATTTTTAAACGAACAATCATTTTTTTCTTATTCGATCTTAGGGAATGGTCCCCATTTCAGTAGGTTTAATCAAGCGTAATAGGTGATCGAATTTAAATTTAAAGGGGAAGTATTCGCCATAGAATTTTCGAATAAAATTTTATTTGAATATTCAAATTCGAATATTCGATGGTTGAATTTGCCTAATTTGTATATTTGAAATTCTAATCTTTTTGAAAATTCGATCGAATATTCGAATCCTTAATGTGAATTAATGAGAAATTAGTAAATCTGCCCCTAAGTGTTTTGAGAGCCATCCCGCTGGCAATTAACATTCTAGCCGGTGGGAAGGCTACTAATATCCCCCAGTAGCCTTATGTGTCCTGGCCCTAATGGCAGGGGCACACGGGCAGATTCAGTCGCCTTGCAACTAATTGCCTCTTTTTTGGGGTGACAATCTCCCCGAACTGCCTTCCCCCTGATCTAATGAGAAAATGCCAGCGCAATGGCACTCGTGGCACTTTACTTTACTACTTACCTGACACCTCGGTTTGTACCCCTATCAGCAGAAAATTGCACCACCTCTGGGCGTTCTGCCAACGAGCACTAGGGAGCGATCGTCTTCTTTGCTTCTTCAAATACCCTTGGGCAGACGCATGCGCAGTCGAATACAATAGCCTTTCACTCTATTGCGTATGAGCAGCCATGAGGAGAAAGAAGCATGAAAAGGATGACTCCATGGTGCTCGCTGGAAGACGCTCAGCACTGGTCCTGAGTGTCTGGTAGGTAACTACAATTACTTGCAGCTGCCTAACTTTTGGCACCCCCAAGCAAAAAAGACTTTCCTTTTCCTTTAAAGGTGAAATAAAGCCTAACTAAAGAAGTAGCTAGAAATGTTGTACATGATGTTTTGTGCTTGTGTACCAGCCCAAGGCAACCACAGTCCTTTAGCAGTAAAGATCTGTGTCTCCCCAGTAGATGCCCCAGTAGCTCCCCATCTTCTTTTCTACTGATTCACTGATTCACATGCTCTGTGCTGCTGTCACTTACTGAGCTTAGGGACCCACTCACAATATACAGTACACATAGAATAGAAATATAGTCACAATATAAGGCTGATTAGTCATTAATACAGATAATTACTACATGGCACCACAGAAACCAGTGCAATTAGCATCAGAATTTAATCATCAGCCCTGTAGCATCAGCTTATATACAGACCAACCTCATTTTCTGCTGGATAATTAGTGACGACCCCTAAGCTTAGCTTCTCAACAGCTGCTCAGAGCCCACTGAGCATGTGAGTGTCACAGACACTTTCCAAGATGGTGACCCCCTGTGACAAGTTTGAAGTCCTGGTGCTGCTATTGAGAAGCTCAAATTATAGGTTGCTGCAATGAGTTAAGTATATAAAATATGGCTATTTTAGCTACATTCATTTTTAGGGTTGAAGGAGAACCACCCCTTTTAAAATTAATACTGTATTAGACAGATAGCTTTAATATTCCATCAAGAAATGCTAAGATATGAGGGTCGGGTCATTTACCAAATCCACAGGTGGAGACGTTGTAAATAAGTCCAAGTTACGCTCCACACGACTCATCATGGAGCATTGCACCCACGTTGCAAAGTACGTGTCTAGGTAAATGTTTTTAGTGGTGCTTCATTTAGCATTTAAACATTTAAAGATTACTGGCTGCAATCAATAACCTGAGGATTGTAAGAGCCCAAAACTTTGTTTTTAACCAGGCCTTTTTTTTTTGCTATGGGTTTCATCTAAAAAAAAAAAAAAATACAAAATTTCAAGTAACAGCTAATTCTGTCCCATGTCACTATTCCAGGCGTGACCCCTAAACTAGAATCTATTTGTAATCTCCTGGGTGCGATCCTGCTCGCCCTGGGAAAGCTCCATATTCTGCCTGTCGATTGTAGCAGAGCTGCAGGCAAAGTAAAATATAATAAATGAATAATAAAATTATAATAAAAATGTAATATAATAATAATAATAATAATAATAAAATATCCGAGCTGCTATCCATTTCCGGATAAAAAGAGGAGAAAAATCCTTTAATATTTATCATTAACTTAGAAATGATATTTTGCCATTTAGCAAAAACCCAGTGCCGCTCCAGAGGATTGATTGGATTTGTGTTACATTCCTGCCAGCAATTAAGAAAACTCTCGTTTAATCACGTTACATTCTGCAGAGAGAGAGAAAGATATAGATCCAAGCAGCCTGGGCAATAAAATCATAATATTTCCCCCCCCTGCTTCATATAAACACCTGATGGTAATTTCCCCTTACATTTCTACTGCAGAACAGAAATAGTGATGGGAGGAAGCTTCTCTTTGTGTGGAGAATAATGGGGGGTTTAGGGATATGAAAAGTGAGAGAATATCAGGAGAGGAGACAGAATCAGTCAGATCGTCACCCTTGCTAAAGGCAGAGCAGCAGGCGGAAGGGGTCAAGTACTGAGCCAAAATAGGAACATCTAACAGGCCTCTCAGTAATTGTCTGCTGCTTTTAAGCACATGACAGAAGAGTCCTCTGATGGCAATAAAAAGAATGGGAAAAAGTCATTTCTTCCACAGGCTCCCATTTACACAAAGAGGCCTGGATAATGCAACGCCCGAGCTGAAATAACGCGTTTCCCTTTGCCAATAAAAATTAAATGATACTAACAATTTTATGTATTGTGCAAAATCTGAATTAAAGGGATCCTGTCATTTCAAAAGGCATAAATTCCAGAAGAATTCTGCATTGAAATCCGTTTCTTAAAAGAGCAAACAGATTTTTTTATATTTCATTTTGAAATCTGACATGGGGCTAGACTAGGGTTGCCACCTTTTGTAAAAAGTTTTACCGGCCGGCGGGGGGGCAGGGTCACAAAGGGGGCCACAAAGGGGTGGGGCATGACATCAAAAGGGGTGGGTGTGACGTCATAGGGGTGGAGTCACATCGAGCAATCGGCTGAAGACGGCAAAAAAGGTAAGTATTAACTGGAATTATGGCAG
>CM044438.1:13333207-13358654 GCA_024363595.1 Xenopus borealis
CAGGTACAAATAAGGGGCAATATGATGGGATAGTTTGGCTCCTGGTGGTACAGGTACAAACTAGGGGCAATATGATGCATTTTTTGGCTCCTGGTGGCAGAGGTACAAATTAGGGGCAATATGATGGAATTGTTTGACTCCTGGTAGTACAGGTACAAATTAGGGGCAATATGATGCATTTTTTGGCTCCTGGTGGCAGAGGTACAAATTAGGGACAATATGATGGATTTTTTTAAGATTGGGGGTAACAATAAAATGGATGTTTTAGTTTATGCTGGTACGGGTAAATATTGGGAGCTTGGGGCAATCTGAGGGATTTACTGGCTTTGGCACAGGTACAAATGGGGACAATATGAATGGTACGGTGGGAAATGGTAATGCAGGACTGGGTGGGGGGCACCGATTGAAGCCCTTGTCTAGGGTGCAAAAATGCCTTGGCCCTGCCTTGCCTCCCACTGTGCCCATAGCTCTCCAAAGGCAAGTGTGGGTCAGGAAAAAAACTCAACCTCCACCCAACCGCTAACCAGCATAACCATAACCTGCACCCTACTCTAACCCGCAATATGTTCCATTGTAGGACACACACCAAAACTGTACCCTACTTCTTAGTGTGCCTCTTGCTTCATGACATAGGGTGTTTGCAGCAGTGAAGGAGTGTCAGTGTACGTCTCCAGTCTGACCAACACCCAACCCTAACACACAGCAGATGGCCGAATTTCAACCCAAACCAGCCCCACTGGTGGTCAAGCTGTGGTCACTGCAGGTTTCAAGTCAACCTAAACATCAGAATATACACTAGGCTATCGAAAGGACAACTGAAGAAATATAAAGGTTGGTAAGGGACAGCCCTCATTGGAGAATCTTTTTGTACCACTAATGTCCACACCTGAGAGTCAAGAGGTGCAAAGGGAAAGCAGGTCTATGTCCTTTTAAAAGCTGTTCATCTCCAACATGAGAGATCAAACAAATATCAATTGGTAAAATCAGTTTTCTTCCCTATAACTGTCTCCAGAACATCTAAATGGAACAGGTGCAGGGCAGTGACAATGCTGTTTAGCTCTCTATCACCTGTACATTCACTTTATTACTAAAATATCTATAGTTTGTAAATGAATATGCCTTTGGGTACAACGGAAACATACACCCTGCTGGGAGTTATAGTTGTACAAGAGCTGTAAAGGAAAAGACGGGCTGCCCTTACTGACAGAGAGGATAGAGGGAAATCACAGCCACTGACTGTGACAAGGCTGCAGGGCAACTTGTTGCTTTTTGGCAACAGAACTTGCACTTGTTCATGGCCGGGCAATGAGCCGCTAGCGACGCGCAAAGTCAAGTACACACAGTCACATACACAGCAGCTGAGCGCAGCCCTAGACAACATTGCAAGCAGAACGCGCGGTTACCTTGCAGTCGCTGCAACTCTCAGCTCCTTGATCTCTGTGCAGCTGCCACACACGCGCCTCCCTCCTTCCCTTGAGGCTGGATCCAACTCTAGTGAACAATGTCACCTCCCGGGCAGCAGGGGGAGTGCGTCACACAGGCTGTACGGATCAGTCTCTACCATCCGATAAAGAAGAGGGCATGTCACGTGGTTTCCGCAAACAGCGAGCGTGGTGTGGGAGAGACGGCACGGTGAGATACATGTGATGAATGCGTGTATAATGATTGTGCTATGGGGAGGATTCAGCTGTATCCTCGCGTGCTAGGGATGCAGGCAGCTACAAAATGTATCTTTTTACCCATGTCTCGGTCGCAGTGAATCTGCGCCATGTGCAAAATGTTAGTAAGGAAGGCTTCAACTACGTAGAGTGCGTAAGGGAGGCTTTAAATTACGTAGTGTGCGTAGTATTAGGAAGGCTTCAACTACGTAGAATGCGTAATGTTAGTGTAAGGAAGGCTTCAACTACGTAGAATGCGTAATGTTATATATATATATATATATATATATATATATATATATATATATATATATATATATATATATATATATATATATATATATATATATATATATATATATATATATATAAAAGAAAGTCTTCAACTACGTAGAGTGCGTAATGTTAGTGTAAGGAAGGCTCCAACTACATAGAGTGCGTAATGTTAGTATATTGAAGGCTTCAACTACACAGGGCAGCTGTACAACAAGACAACACGTGCAACTGCATACCTCCCAACATTTTGGAAGGAAAAAGAAGGACCGCTATTTTTGTGACCACACCCCCTAATTACCATGTTCATTTTACAAAATTTGGCAGATGATGACAGTTTGAAAATATTTTTCCTGTTACAATTACTTATTTTCCTATCTCAGAAATTGTTACAAAGTATCTTGCTTGCACCTGTTAGCTGTTCTGGGCTCTCTGCCAAAAGTCAATTAATTTAGAAACTTTTTTTTGGCTGTTCAGTGCAGAGAAATTAGGGATTTTCCAGTACAAATGAGGGACTGCAGGTTGAGCTGTCAAAAGACTGACTGTCCCTCCAAAAAAGGGACAGTTGGGAGGTATGCAACTGTCCTTTATAGAGTGCACAGAGCCCAGAGCATTCCTTATTACGTGAATGAGAGGTAGTGACGGGCAAGTTTATTCACCAGGCATGGATCTGAGGTAAAAATGGTAAAGGTGGGGGATAAAAGCTGCAGACAGATAGTTGGCAGCTTATTGGCCCATGTATGGAGCCCTCTGATGGGCTTCCCCGATTGATAGCTGTCGAAAGTCGGCCAGATGTTGATTGGAGAGGTCTAAAAATCCCGGTGGATCACAGCTGCATTAGTTCATTGATGCAGTCCCGCGATCCGGCCGTCCATCCCTCTTCATTATAATCCGATTGTTGAGCCCTAGGGCCCACATCAAGGTGGGCATATCGGGAAGAGATCCGCTAGTTTGGCGATGTCGAACTAACTATATTATAAACATTTTTTATTTTGCACATACTATACACGCACCCAGTTTTTATTTTTACCCTGAACAATTCCTTTAACCCCTTGCCTTGCCCACTTGCTACTTGTGTTGGCCTGGGCAACCTCTTTAGCGTGCCTACTCAAGGGGTGACATTGGCACAGGTTATACATTCCTGCTTCACTCTATTCAATCTTTCCTGCTCCCTTGAGTCACAGTTGTAGGAGCAGTGGTGATACTCTGAGACAATATATAATTAGTTTTCATTTATTTATTATCTGCGGTCACTCTACAGCATTCTAAAAGTTATCTTAAAGTTGAACCATCCTTCTAAAAATATACTGAAACTGTGCTCTGCTCTTTTCCAACAGATATTGCAAGATGATCATCCCAGTCCGGTGCTTTACATGTGGGAAGATCGTAGGCAATAAATGGGAGGCTTACCTTGGCCTTTTGCAGGCTGAATATACAGAAGGGTACGACTGACACTGCATATCGCTTATGCTCATGTATTGTAATAAATATATATAGTGAATAAAGTAGGGATGCACCAAATCCACTATTTTGGATTTGGCTGAATCCATTGCTAAAGATTCGGTTGAATACCAAACCGAATCCGAACCTTAATTTGCATAGGCAAATTAGTGAGAGGAAGGGTAAAAGCCAAAACTTCCTTGTTTTGTGACTAAAAGTCACATGATTTAAGGATTCAGATTCAGTTCGGCCAGACACAAGGATTCGGCTGAATCCTGCTGAAAATGGCCGAATACCAAACCGAATCCTGTATTCGGGACATGCCTAGAATAAAGTACCCCCTCTTATAAATTATAAGGATATTATAAGTTACCAAGGAGTTTCATGACCCTATAAAAACACAAGGACAAAGGCCGATGACCGTATCCCTTTGGTTTTACACAGACTACGTATGAGCAGAAGGGACTCTTCCCAATGCCCCTAGTGTAATGCCTATGGGGCAACTTATCTGCATCTTATCTGGTCTTCTCCCCAAATCCAGGCATTTTGGTCCCAAGTCCTTACATATACCAAAGAAAAAAAGGCACTGCCTAAACCAATACCTCCTATTGTATGTCTCATGGGTGTTGTGGATGAGGTCACACCTAGGGCTGCAATGAGAATTATCTTTTGCTGTTTATGCCAGGAAATACATCCTTCTGATCTGGATGACCCTCCAGCCCCCCACTCTAACTGTTGGCTAAACCTGATAAGCCCAAAGGCACACAGGACTATTTACAAGCAGGATTGCCTTGCATGTTTAATGCAGAGTGCACTGCTCATTAGACACGCAAGGCAATCTTGCTTGCAAATAGTCCTGTGCGCCTTTGGATTTCTTCTTGTGGAGCATTATATGTGATTGGGCCAAACCTCTACCTCAGTGGTACAGGTATCTTTGTTCCCATCAGTTTAGGATGTGCAGGAGCCGGCTTTGTTCCAGTAAACCTAAGTACAACACTCCTGGTAATACAAATTACCTACCCTGCCAGGGGTTGTTACTTAAAATGACTTCATATGGTCATCTATGAAGATACGATTGCCAGGGGAATGTTTGTCTGCACCAAACCTCAATCTGCCATAACCTGTGCAACTCTTAACTCCCTTGTGTCTTTCACATAACAGTGATGCACTGGATGCCTTGGGCCTAAAAAGGTACTGCTGTCGCCGGATGCTCCTGGCTCATGTCGACTTGATTGAGAAACTGTTAAACTACGCCCCTTTGGAGAAATGAGGGGACAGCTCCAATCTGGACTAATGAAATGTTTACAAGCACAGGAATGAGAAAACCCGGCTTCCATTATACACCACCTGCTGAACTTCCCCCATGTTAAACAGGGAACTTTTTATGGACCATTTCAAGGATACAAGCATTTTGTCATATAACTAATAAAGGTATTTTTTTTTGTTATCCATTGGGATGCAGTTGTTTAGTACTGTATGAATATAACTGTGGCAATACTCCCTCAATCTACCACCTGCTTGTAATACCCACAAGAGGTTGACATTTAAAGGACAAGGAAAGGCAAAAAAATTCCCATTTCTACTTTTTTTAATGGAAAAGAAATCTATCACCAATATACTTTAATTAAAAAATGTGTACCGTTTTTATAAGAAACCAGTGAAATTCTCCCTTTATGTACTGCTGTGGATAGGAATTGTCAGACGGTCCCTAACTGCTGTGCAGGGAAACAATCATACTTATGAACAGCAGAGGGAGCCCCCACCTTACTTCCCAGCCTCTCAGAACTCCAGCAGCTTTGTTTCCCTTTAGAGCAGTTGGCGACTGTGTAGAGATTTGTATTGGATTTCATTTTTGCCTTTACATCCCCTTTACTGTTTCCAACTCCAGCTACAGGGACAAAGATCATGGAGCCAGATTTAAATAATACGTTGCGTCTGAACCCGCATTCGGCGCTTACACACGTCCCGTGGATACAACCTAATTGAAAAGAATAAAGTGCGTCTAGACCTACGCTCCCCTGCGGCTGAACACAGCCAAACAGAACGCAGGGGAGCGCAGGTCACAAACGCCCGTGTGTAAGGGCCCTTAAGGTATGAAGATCCAAATCACAGAAAGACCCGTTATCCGGAAAGCCCCAGGTCCCGATGATTCTGTATAATAGGTCCCATACCTGTACTTAAGCTTTAGGACTAAGCAAAAAGGCTGTGATTAATTGCTTCATTCCCCCACATGCCCTGAGGGTTCTGGAATGTCAGAAAAACACCCTTTAACGCACAATAATGTGGATTTAAGGAGGATTTGGACTTTAAAGAGCAACAGATTCGGTGCTTAATCTGTGTGTGTCACGAATAAAGGAAGATTAAGGGGTACGTGAGACACTGGTACTTCACCAGAGATAACTGGAGCTCACAGAGGAATAATTGGAAGCACTGCTAAAAGTTTTTGAGGTGCACAGTATCACCCCAATAATTCAGGTCTATGTGTGTGTGTGTGTTAGATATCAGTCTACTTTTCTCTGCATTCTTTGAGTGTCATGGTTTTATAGTCCAACTCTTGGCCATGAGCCTGAACTTCCTGCTCTAGACTAGGCAGCAGTTAGGGGAAAACACAAACAGCTTAACTGCTTTAGTTGAGTGTCTAGTGACATAAAATGACAAATAATAAATTATATACTCGGGACCTGGGGTTTTCCGGATAACTGATCTTCCAGTAATTTGGATCTTCATAACTTACGTCTACTAGAAAATCATGTAAACATTAAATAAACACAATAGGCTGGTTTTGCTTCCAATAAGGATTAATTATTTTAGTTTGGATCAAGTACAAGCTACTGTTTTATTACAGAAAAAAAAAGGAAATCCTCTAGAAATGCTGATTATTTGCATATAATGGCGTCTATGGGAGATGGCTCTTCCATAATAACAGATCGCATACCTGTATATAATAAACAAGCCATTAAAATTATGAGAATGGCCACTACTGAAAAAAATAGGGCGCCATTACTACTTGCCCCAGCACTATCCATGTTCATAAACTAGCCTCAATATTTATAAGGGTCAGTCCACACGAGCAGATTCTGGGAGATTTATTGCCTTGCGACTAATCGCCTGTTCTTTGTGGCGACTAATCGACCGAACCACTTCCCACTGTCTTGCACGTCTTGAAATTCGCCTGCGGCATGACACATGCACCGATTCGTTTTCCAAAGTCGCCCCAAGTTGCCTCACAAGGAAACTTCGAAAAACAAAGCTCCGCGTGTGTCATGCTGCAGGCGACTTTTCATTATAGCCAGCACAAAACAGGGGGAAGCGGTTCGGGGAGATTAGTCGCCCCAAAGGAGAGGCGATTGGTCGACAGACAACTAAATCTCCCTGAATCTGCTCGTGTGGACTGACCCTAAGGGAGAATGGGAAATGTAGGCACGGAGCACTACACAAAGCAGACCCAGCAGCTGCAGAGGGGAAGAAGAATAGAAAGAGCTCTAAAGGCACATTATCGGTATATGTATTCCAAACAGATACAGCAATTCTTCCAAAGGTTTTAGTGGGGCCTACTAAATATATTTATATATAAATGCATACTACTGTATTCTGTTTAAAAGCATGGTGAAATAGGCACCACTACTGTTTCAAGATAGTAACACCCAACACAGATCACTTGCAAGCAAACTGGCCTTGGCACAGGATAGCAGTGCCCTCCAATGGTTATAAGCAGGGCTGCAAAACAAGATGACAAGTGCCCACAACTCTATTCTAAATATGTTTTGGCAGCCACATTCTTAAATAACTTAAGCACATATATAGCAAATAATGTACCCCCTCTTGTAAATTATAAGGATATTATAAGTTACCAAGGAGTTTTATGACCATATAAAACATCAGGTCGAAGGCAGAGTATTTTTATACAGGTCATGGATCTCCGAGGTGACATAATATCCATATGTTTTACCATATGGGGTACTTTATTATAATAAACAAGTTTCAGAGAGTCATGTGACAGAAGTGACATCACTAAGCTTCAGTTATAACCAATGACATCATTACGCACCATTTATAAGGATATCATTTACAGGATATTCCTGGCTCTTGTGTATTATATAGTGAATAAAGTACCCCCTCTTATAAATTATAAGTTACCGAGGAGTTTCACGACTGGTCATGGAACTCCGAGGTAACTTCTAATATCCTTATAATTCACAACTGGGGGTACTTTATTATAATACAAAAGTTTCAGTGAGTCATGTGACAGAAATGAGAGTTTATAACTGATGACATCAGAACTCACCGTTTATAAGGCTATAATTTACAAGCTATTCATGGCTTTTGTGTATTATATAGTGAATAAAGTACCCCCTCTTGTAAAATATAAGGATATTATAAGTTACCGAAGGCCGAGTGTTTTTATACAGGTCATGGAACTCCGAGGTAACTTCTAATATCCTCATATTTTGCAAACGGGGGTACTTTATTTATTATAATACACAAGTTTCAGTGAGTCATGTGACAGAAATGACATCAGAACTCACTGTTTATAACTGATGACATCAGAACTCACCGTTTATAAGGATATAATTTGCAAGATATTTATGGCTTTTGTGTATTATAATGAAATAACAGCCACAGTTGGGTTTATTTTAGCAAACAACCTACAGTTGGCTGAAAAATTAATTTCATTTCATGGGACCTTTTATACAGAATGCTTGGGACCTGGGGTTTTCCGGAGAAGGGATCTTTCCGTAATTTGGATCTGCATACTTTACATCTACTGGAAAATCATTGTAAACATTAAACCCAATAACCTAGTTTTGCTTCCAATAAGGATTCATTTAGTGAGACTCAAGTACAAGCTACTGTTTTATTATAACAGAAAAAAAGAATCAATTTTAAAAATTTGGATTATTTGATTGTAATGGGGGTCTATGGGAGACAGCCTTTTTCTGTATAATGGGTTTCAGGATAACGGATCCCATTGCGAAGAACTGCAAATGTGCTTTGCGTATTCTGAGCAATGGTATATTAATTTGTTTTGAGGCTTTACACTACCTTTAATATTACGGTTTAATGATGTAATGATGCTTCCCAACCAACAAGAGCATGTTCCGGGGGCTCTACTTACCCTTAAAAATACCCTATGTCTTAAGACTTGTACTCTGAACAATGACTCCACTTTTGTGAATTCACTTCTCCTCGAAATTAGTATGGTTCAGCATCGCTAATACAAAGTTTATTTGTGCAAAGTTCTAAGTACTAGTAACGGGCACATCTCATTCTGTTTTACAAACAGGGCTGTTGGGGAGGTCCAAGTGTGGGAGGATTAGTAAGGCAACAGCAGCACTTTAAATCATGCTGTCCAAACTCAGGCACTTTAGATTAGAGCCCATTTTTTGGGACCCGTACCTGCAATCTGCAACCGGACCCGCGACCCGCATTCTTACCCGCTTGGACCCCCGACCCGTACCAGCGACCCGCTGGCCATCAAGAATCAGGAAGTGCTGTCATTGTAAACAGGAAGTGACATCATCGGAAGTAGCACGGATCAGAAAAAAAGGAGTAAAACAGGAAGTGCCGTCGTAAACCGGAAGGGACATCATCGGTATTGGACATGCTCAGAAAAAAAAAAAAAAAATCGCTTTGGCGAAGATCCGCAACCCAACCCTCAACCTGCAGAAACACCTACTCGCTTCTACGTGCAACCCGCAGGATTTTTCGGGTACCCGACCCGCTGCAGGACTCTACTTTAGATCCCTCTGAGGGTTAAAAATGGGCACTGGACATTCATAACAACATCAATAACAGAGGGCCCCAGGCTGAGCAACCTTACTTCACATAAATAACAGACCATTAATATAATAACACTATCCTAATAGATCAGCTTCCCCTTCTGCTGCACTTTATATTGGCACTTAAGTGTCTCCTTCTAAAGCAAGTGACAAAACCCAGTGTAGGTCTGAAATGAATACAGGTACAATGTTTATAATAACCTTATAAATCGTGTTCATTGATGGAACTTGTACCACATTACTTATTGAAATACAGGTATGGGACCTATTATCCAGAATGCTTGGGACCTGGGGTTTGCCAGATAACGGATCTTTCCGTAATTTGGATCTTCATACATTGTCTACTAGAAAATCATGTAAACATTAAATAAACTCAATAGGCTGGTTTTGCTTCCAATAAGGATTAATTATATCTTAGTTGGGATCAAGTAAAAACTACTGTTATATTATTACACAGAAAAAGGAAATCATTTTTAAAAATTTGGATTATTTCATTATAATGGAGTCTATGGGAAATGGCCATTCCGTAATTCGGAGCTTTCTGGATAAGGGGTTTCCGGATAAGGGATCCAATACCAGTAATATACAAAATTAATGTTTGAGGCCTGGTTCCTAGGGCTACTAACTCCTTGTTGATAGTCTGTATACTTATACATTATTCCCTAAATATGTATGCATTTAAGTGAAAAGAAACTACTACTGGGGAAACAATGGATTTTCAACAAGTCCTTTCTGATCAGTGTTACAGAGACTATAGGTCTCAGAAGTACATATTATTTAAAGGGCAAGGAAAGTGTAAAATAGAATAAGGCTAGAAATGCTGTATTTTGTATACTAAACATAAACATGAACTTATTGCACCACAAGCCTAATCAAACAAATGATTTATGCTTTCAAAGTTGGCCACAGGGGGCTGACATCTTGTAACTGTGTTATACATCTTTGCAAGACTAGACTACATGCTCAGTGTGATCTGGGCTGCTTAGGGATTGTCAGAAATGATCAAAAAACAAAGCTGTTTGAGTTCTGCATGGCTGTTAAGTAAGGCAGGGGCTCCCCCTGCTGTTCATAAGTATGATTGTTTCCCTGCCAGAAGTTGGGGACCGTCTGACAATTCCTATCCACAGCACTAGATGAAGGGAGAATTTCACTGAATACAGTCAGGTTTCTTATAGAAACAGTACACATTTTTTAATTAAAGTATATTGTAGATAGATTTCTTTTTCATTAAAGAAAGTAAAAATGGGATTTTATTTCTTTTGCCTTTCCTTGCCCTTTAAAGGCCTCCTGAAAGGGATAATTCACATTCAAATTAAATTTTAGTATGCTACAGTCTTCATCTTATTTTCCTTCCTCGTCTCAACTTTCAAACGGGGGGTCTCTGACCCCAGCAGCCAAGAACATTTCACTCTGTACAGTTATAATTTTACTATTACTTGTTTTTTCTATTCAGACCCTCCCCTATTCATCTCCCAGTCTCTCATTCAAACCACTGGTTGCTAGAGTAAATTGGTCTCCAGCAACCAGATAGTAAACGTTATGTTATCCCAGTTGGCAAGTAAGCATAATTATATATGTTAATTTGGCTGGGAATCAGACTGTGGGCTGGGAGAAACGAGCCACATTGGCTGAATTCAGAGATAAGAGGAAACATGAACTAGAACATCTTCATTAAAAACAAAAAATCAGTTAAAGGAGACCAAGGGAAAATAATAATTTAAATGGTGCCCTGGGTCTGGCTGCATATTACGGAATATTTCTAGCCTACTACATATAGAGGAAACCAACCTATAGGAGATGAATATTATGCCCATGTGGATGTTCAGACTACTGTACGGATTATCTTTTAACTTCAGAATGCAGATTACCTGCAATCCTTTACCTGGACAAGAATAAAGGGTACATGCAAAAAATAAAATTAACCCCCTTACAAAGAAAGGGAATGGTGTAAAATACTTTTAATAAGGCACCCTAAAAGCACTTTATTATCTGGGATTTTAGTCCTTTCCGCTTTGAGGCATCAAGCTTGAACGGAATACGCTAGCAGTTTAATAATTAATAGGGATTTCCGTTCATAATTCATAAAAAAATGAGCAGATCCCAATATATCCCTACAGCCAGGTTTTTGACTACAGTGATAGCATTCCTAGGGTCTGCTAGGCACCCAAGAGTAAAACGGGCCCAATGGTGATGAGACCAATAAAATACTTAGCAATTTAAATTATGAAATTTCATGGAAATATATTGCCACCTGGGTCTTTAAAGGGTGTTAAACAGGAGAAGATTCATAGAACGCATCTGCATTATCTTAATAAACCAACTGTGTTATGGGAAGCACCAAATCACCCCCACTCTTCAACATCAGTTAACTTTAGAAACAAACATCCCATAAGTTAATGATATTGTATATAGAGCCCCACTTCCGTGCATGTTTTCCATCAATTTGCCAAATGGTAACCGACTTGCTTATATGACATGTTTTTCCAGACAATGCCATCACAAATTATACCCACTGCCCATTCTTGAAGCTTCTCTTGAAGAATACCATGTCATCCAGAATGAAAGGAAGGACCAAAGATCAGTCATCAGAGAGTTGACAGCCAGAGATTGTCATTTGGTGCAACTTCCCTGTATCTTGATCTGCCCATTGGAGAGGAAACGTTGCTGCTAAAGTCATTAGCAAAAGGCAATGAGCAAAGGAAAGATTTGTCTTGTCTCTTGCATGAAAACTTAGTTCTGCTGATGTTTGGCACTGGATACTGTCACAGGCTGATGATATCATGGGATACAAACAATGGTTTTCAAAAGGATCCACACGGTACATGTGTTATAAGATGTTGATTGTTAATAATGACATATTTTGCCATTACAAAGGGACCAAAACAGGCCTCAGTGCCAGGGGTGTGTTTTAAGGCAGCAGGATTTGTTGTCAGCAGGAAAAAAAAGGCAACATTAAGTCTTCAGTGTTCTCAATATGGCTCTGACTTTAGACTCCTGTACAGGCAACAGGTGAAAATCATACCAAAAAGCTAAGAAGGATAAAGAAAGAAGAATTCAATTATAAAGATGCAAGTTAGATACTTGGATCATGTGGTTCACAAGGTTAGGTTGGTGGTGGGGGAACAATACAGTCAGCATGAAGATACACAGAAAACTACTCACCTGAACACAGGCAATACCAATGCCCACGGCGCCTATAATTAGAAGGTGAGCCCGAATAAAGCTTTCAAGTTTGGTGATGCAGCCACCCTGGAAGAAAAGATGGGAGAACACGGTCACGGTTCTGTTAAAGTTTAATATATATATATCTCTTCATCATCATTTATGCACAGAGCCACCGCACATGGAAGGATTTGTACTATAGAACTAGGGTGGAAGGGTTGTGTGCAGGATTCTTAGCAGCAGTAATGACTTTGTATAGTGCTGGCTATTACTAGATATAGATATATATATATATATTTATTATACATCTATATCTAGTAATAGATACAAATCCTTCCACGTGCGGTGGCTCTGTGCATAAATGATGCAAGAAAGAAGGGATACCAAACAGAAGCCAAAAAGGGCTTCACGCATAGTCTGGAGAAGTAGTTTTGACAGGGATGTACAGTAGTTCTGGACAGATATGTTGTACAGTAGGGAAGTATACAGTTCTGTGCAGAGTAGAACTCTACTAATCATTCATTTTAAATGCTAGAATGATAATTATATTAGTATGATATCCCGCAGTCCAGCACCAGGAGTCAATGCCCATTCTTGAAGCATCCAGTTAAAACCCAGAGGGTTGCAGCTTCCTTATGAATACACAGCTGCTACACAAAAAAAAGGTTGGAATAGTGGTGTAGGCCTAGCATAAACTTGTGTATTACGAGCACAAAAATGGCATAACTGGTGCTTATTTTGGCACATTTCCACTTTCCTGCATATATCCCTGGATGCCAACACATAAGACTGCGAGTACCTTACAATGCAGACAGCTAGGAAGGCTGTAGAACAGGGGCAGATAAAGAGAAAGGATATCCTGGCTGATGATGATGTTGGGAAGACTGGTACTAGTAAATCTAAGGGCTGGTGGGGTACATCAGGCATAACAGGCCCTAATGAGTTGCAGCATAATAATAGTTTAACCCTGATAAAATGTTACATATATATCTCCTACCTCCACCTTGTAGATGTTGGATGGGTGATCCCGAACACCACATCGTTGAGTAATTGTCTTGCAGCAGCTGTCGGGAACCAAACGTTTTTCCGCCTCGGGAGAGTTAATCCACATGCTGTCCCTCCAGTCCTCAGAATTATTACTGCCGCAGCACTTAAACTACGTTAGCAGAGAAAGGAGAGTTATAACAACAAGCCCAGTTCCAGGGGGACACACGGGGAGGTGGAGAGAGAAGCCCACACTCACCTCTTGCTGCAGTTTGTCAACAGCATTGGTCACTTTCTCCTCTCCCGGCTGTTTGTACTTTGTGGTCATAGTTTGCTTGAGGCTCTGCTTGAGCTCTGCATTCAGCTAAATGGGACAAAGGGTATAATGTTATAACTGATTACAGCTGACCAATGCTAGCTTACTGTATCACTTTCTGATGAACACTCCTAAGCTATGTAATCAATTATACACTTGCCTACCAAAAATGTAAGGTCACACGGGCAGATTTGGGGGGAGATTTAGTCACCTGGCAGCTAATCGCCTCTTCTTCGGGGCGGCAATCTCCCCGAACTGCCTTCCCCCCAGCTAAAATGAAAAATCGCCTGCGGCAATGCACTTGCGGCGATTCGATTTCCGAAGTCGCCTCATGAAACTTTGGGCGACTTTGGATATCGAAGCACCGCGCTGGCGTTTTTCTCATTATAGCAGGCGGTAGGGAGTTCAGGGAGACTGTCGCCCAGAAGAAGTGGCGATTTGCCGCCAGGCGACTAAATCTCCCCGAATCTGCCCATGTGACCTTACCCTAAAAAGTAAACTTGACACTGAAATAATCAGAAAGCCTTATGTAGTAAAGACTATAGCCTATTCATAACCAGGGGTTTTATGCCCATTTATTGTGGATTAAATAAAAACCACATGTGAAATTTTAATGTGAATAGTATATGCCTTCCTCTGTTTAGCGGAGGGGAGAGGTGACCATGGACATTTAGCTTAATGCTTCATTTGCACTGTAGGGGAGCGGCACACAAAATGCCTATGTCACAAGGGTGGTCTACGGTCTCTACAATTCTAAAATATTCTGGCGCAAAATACTGAATGGTATGAGGCAATGGTTGATTTTGGGACAAAATGCTGAAATATAACCATAGGCTTGAATATAGCACTTTAACTGTATCTGCCTAAATAATACACTAACATACATCCTCTAATACAAGGTGCAGAATAAAAGACCAGTGTTCTGGGAAGCCCATGATAGAAAGGTGGTGGGACGTGAAGCAGCCAATCAGGAAGGAGCTTTCATTACCTGGGAGCAGAACGGAGCACACTGCAGCATGGAGGGAGAGACAGGTACACAGCAAGAGTTAATGGATACATAAAGCCACAAGCAGAGGACAAGAGGCTGAGGGTTGTAACTATGGCTAATTCAGTTAAAAACAACAGATGAACCCAGAAATGCCATTAGAATTCTACTGAAAGTGTATCTAACGGGTGCATTTCTATCATAAGGGATATAGTCTGATTCTTTTATCTCAACAGGTATCAAATTATCCAGGGAATAATACAATTTTGGGGACAGAAAAAATGTCCACCCGATGAAAGTTAAAATCAGCAGCAGACTTGCATATGTTGAACTTGAGGGGTTGTTAGCCTTATCTCAACGTACTATGCTATTTCATTATGTATAACATTTGCAGCATAATTCACAAAACAGAAGTCGATTTTCCTCCAGAATAGGTACCTATATCAACCAACCAGAATGCTGCTTGCAGTAGTCTAACTTCAACGAACTGAATTGCGGATTTGTGAGCACCTGCCTCGTTATTTAGTATTATTCAAGCCTGGAATGATCCTTGGTTCCAGGATGGGATAAGCACATTTTTTTAAATTATTGGAATGATCTCTCCTATCAAAGTGATGAGGTTACAACACAATGTGATTTTGGACAGAGAATATAGGTCATTAACATTTGCTTTCTATGTAATTAAGGCAGCCCTGTTGGTAAGATCTGCTGCCAAATCTATAATCTTTCCCACTGCACAGAGGCTCTTTTCTTGCCTTTAGGCGCCTGCAGGGTGGAACATACTGTAATTAAATGCAGATTAGATTAGTTTAAAGCACTGGTGTACTTGGCAAATCTGTACTTCTCTTAAAGGGATACTGTCATGGGAAAAAATGTTTTTTTCAAAATGCATCAGGTAATAGTGCTGCTCCAGCAGAATTCTGCATTGAAATCCATTTCTAAAAAGAGCAAACAGATTTTTTTATATTTCATTTTGAACTCTGACATGGGGCTAGACATATTGTCAATTTCCCAGCTGCCCCGAGTCATGTGACTTGTGCTCAGCAGCCTAAAAAACAGAGCAATGGGAAGGTAACCAGATATCAGCTCCTTAAAGAGAACAGCTGCCTGGTAGATCTGAGAACAACACTCAATAGTAAAACCCCATGTCCCACTGCGTACTATTCAGTTACATTGAGAAGGAAAAACAACAGCCTACCAGAAAGCAGTTCCCTCCTAAAGTGCTGGCACAAGTCACATGACCGAGGCAGCTGGGAAATTGACAAAATGTCTAGCCCCATGTCAGATTTTAAAACGGAATATAAAAAATCTGTTTGCTCTTTTGAGAATGGATTTAGGTGCAGAAGTCTGCAGGAGAAGCACTTTTAACTGATGCGTTTGGAAAAAAACATGTTTTCCCATGAAAGTATCTCTTTAAAGAAAGGCTGATACACACCACCCATGAACGGCAGGAATCTGAGGCAGCTGTATCTAAAGGTGGCCATACACATAGAGATCAGTCTCCCCGATATGCCCACCTTGAGGAAGCCTGTTGGAGGGCCCCACACACAGGCCAATAGTCAGGACCAAGAAAGCAATAAGCACTTAGGAGCAGAAAGGCTGTAGGAACCCAGGGTTTATGGAATCCCAAGAAGCCAACAGAACTGGGGCCCTTAGGCTGTATTATGAAAGTCCTTATTGGTTCAAAGCCAATGAAGTGAGCAAACTGGAAGTTAGAGAGTTCCAAAATCTAAATAGAAGGAACCCAACCTGCGGGGCACCAATATAGAGGTACTTCCTTCTCTAGTCCTGTAGTTCTGCCAGCTCTTGTACACAGCTACAGCATATGTTGGCATTTATACTATGCTATACACAGTAATAATAGAAAACATATATTTAGAATCTTGTGCTAAGGGATTGGACCCAACAATGACCAAAAATGGTTGTTAGGATTAAAAAAATATGGTTTAAAAAATACTGAGTTAGGGAGCACTGGAGGATGTCATGGCAATCCGCATCCCAGAGTGAAATCACTTCCTGTTCACAATGATGTACGTGATGTAGTAGGGGGGGCGGCAGGTAGTTAAATTCCCCAAGTTGAGTTGCAGGTGTAGTTTAGGCATGGGTCTGCCTGTCCAGACCGGAGCAGGTTTCTAAAGCTACACAGATACAGGCATATTTGCACAAAGCTTAAAGGAACATGTTTTTTTCATTATAAACCATGAAGATTATACATTTTCCTGAATATTCAGTTTCCTTTTGCCCCCACCCTTCCCTGCATGCATCCACTTACTAACTCTACTTGCCTGCTGGTAGTAAATATAGGCCAGGATTCCTGCCAGGACCTCTAGGATAAAGATGCACAACAACAGGATAAAATACTGAAAAAAAAAAAAAAAATATGCTGTAGTCAACCTTTTAAATTCTTTTCTGGGCAGATATTCAAAATGTTACAAAAGGATGTTGATATGGAAATCTTAGAACCACAAATCAGAAAACATGTGAAAGAATAACAAACACCATAAGATACGCATACATATATAACAGTGAGATACATACCAGCAGCAAAAATATAATCATGTGCTGACCTCCGATCCCTTCACCACTGGGCTGCACATAATAATTATATACCTATGTGCAAGTTGTGAATTTATCAACCTAAACTGCACCAAACCCAAATGGCTGTAGCCAAGCAATGCAGCCTTCTCTTTCTGGTAGACTTGGATATGGATACCCCTACTAGAGTCCTGCATGGGTCCATTTTTTTGCAACCCGTACCCGCCCTGTAAGCGCAACCAGCAATCCGCAACCCGCATTTCCTACCCGCCTGGACCCACTACCCGACCCCTAACCGCAAGTACCTTATCCGCAACCCGGACCCGCTGACCAAGAATCAGGAAGTGCCGTCATGCTGACCATCAAGAAACAGGAAGTGCTGTCATTGTAACCAGAAGTGTCATCACCGGAAGTCGGCGTGGTCATAAAAAATGTGTAAAAATCGCTGTTGAGAAGACCCGCAGCCTGACCGACACCCCACAGAACCGCCGAACAACGTCTATACCCGCACCTGAAACTCCTACTCGAAACCCGCAGGGTACCGCAGGTTTTTGCGGGTAACCCACGGGTACCTGACCAATTGCAGGACTGTAACGCCTGCCTCCTGGAAAGTGTTGTTCACTTGCTTGGCTGTTGGACCATGGAAATGATTCTGAGATCATCCACCACTGTTGTCTTCCGTGGAGCAGCACTCCGGTATACTTGAAAGAGTGATAAACTTTAAAGTGCATTAAGAAATGTTTCTGGCTACACAGGCCCATTGCCCAGCCCGTTGCTTTTGTGTTGCCGAGTTCACCAGTGCGTTCTTTATTTTTCAGGGGCGTACTAAACTGTAGATTTTGCCACTCCTAATATTGTAGCAATTTCTCGGATGTTTTTTTTCTGTTTTTGCAGCTTAAGGATGGCTTGTTTCACCTGCATGGAGAGCTCCTTTGACCACATGTTCATAGCTAAATCTTCCACATACAAGCACCCCTCCCTCCCATCAACTCAAGGGGGCAAATTCAGGGCTTCGCTAGCGTTCGCCGCACTTCGCTTAAACTGCGAATTTGCGCTTAGGGAGGCAAACGTTAGCGAAGTTGCGTTACAGTTACTTCGCCAAGCAAAGCACATTTATGCTAGCAATGCCTTATTTGCATATGGCGCAAAGTTGAAAGTATAATAGAAGTATATGTTACAGCCACTACATTCCACTACACAAGCCCAGGAAAACTTTAATAAATAAAAAAAAGTTGTCCTATTGCCCTAAACATGTGCCCCCTGTATGGTTGAGTTGCCATATGTTAGGAAATGTAGGGGGAAGGAGGGTAACCTCCCCAAAAAAAATTACACTATTTTTCAGACATCACCCTAAAAAAAGTAAAAGACGCCAGCGTTTTTTCAATTTTTTCTTTAAAACTCCTATCGATTGTATTGAACTTCACCAGGTACGAAATACGAAGTAAAGTCTAGCGCAAGAGGTAACATTCCGTCAAATGGTAATTTTTAGCGAATTAGCGTAGTTATGCCCCTTCGTCAGTGCGCAACTTCGCCTGGTATAAGGGTGCAAAGTTGTGCTAGTCGATCTACTTCACTAGCGAATTTTCGCCAGGGACGAAGTTGCGAAATGTCACGCTGGCGAATAAGCAGTAGCGTTAGACGCTTGGTGCTTTAGTGAATTTGGGCTTTTATCTGCTTCATTGATAATGACATCACGAAGGTATTACCCACACCTGCCCATTAAATAGCCTTTCAGTCAACAGTCCAATTACTTTTGAGCCCTTGAAATAAAGTGAAAAAAAAGTCTTTAGTTCCTCACATTTCTCTTTTTGTTCAACCCACTGAATTAAAGCTGAAAGTCTGCAGTTCATCTGCATCGGAGTGGTTTCATTTCAAATTCATTGTGGTAATGCACAGAAATAAAATTAGAAAAGAGTTGTCTCTGTCCAAATATTTATGCACCTAACTGTATATAACACCCTTATTTATTGAGTAGGCAAGCCATTCGAGGTATTATATACTCCCTGATTTATTGGGTAGGCAAGACAAGCATCTTTATGTGCATTTTGTAAACAGTCTTTATGTTACCAACAGATGGCAGCAGCCTGTGCCGTTAGCCACCGAGAAGGTGGGGCAATGAAAGAGTTACGCACAAGTATTAGGGAGGAGTGAATGGGGGGGAAGGAGGGATGCGGATACTACCAGCATTCCTAACATTACACTAGTATTACTGGGATCCGCAGACTAGCCCATAGACCCATTACGTACATAGCTAGAGAGGTGCCGCTATCAGTATATAGAGAGAGATTTAACCTCGTGTGCTTTTCCTACATTGCAACATAAGGCATTGTACATGGCTAATGCTTTTCAATGACTAGTCTGTATCACACCAAATGACTGAAGAAGTGACTAACAACTCACCACTTTGAGCAGGCTCTTTCTCTCCTTGAAAGTGGCACAACATCCCAGGATGCCCGTTACCGTAACAATTGCTCCGGCAATGACCAAAATGTAGGCTGTGGCTGCATAGGTGTTGGAAGGCAGGAGACTAATGTAATCGCTTTTCTGGATCAGTGTCCAGATCCCAACGGCCATTACTGCCAGGCCTGCCAACTGAATGGAGGGAAAACAGAGAAATGAGACACCTGCCAAGGAGCCTGGGCTCATTTCATGGCAAACCCATGTCCCACAAACTTTGTATAACAGCAGTGTCGGACTGGCCCACCAGAATACCAGGAAAACTCCCGGTGGGCCAAGGTGTCAGTGGGCCCTCATGCTGCTAAACTTTTGGCCTATTTCATGGGCATTCCCTATTTTCTATGAGAACAAAGAGGCCAAATAGATGGAATAATTGATTATAGTATGTAAAGTAAACAAACTAGGAAAATAGAGGTTGATTGAGTAGATGAAGATTATTAGTACTGATGGTGGGCCCCTGGTCTGTGGTTTTATGGTGGGCCCCTGGTCTGTGGTTTTATGGTGGGCCCCTGGTCTGTGGTTTTATGGTGGGCCCCTGGTCTGTGGTTTTATGGTGGGCCCCTGGTCTGTGGTTTTATGGTGGGCCCCTGGTCTGTGGTTTTATGGTGGGCCCCTGGTCTGTGGTTTTATGGTGGGCCCCTGGTGTCCCAGTTCGACACTGTATAACAGGCCCCATACCTGTACAAACAAGTGAAGAGAATGGTACATTTTGCTTCTGGTAAGTCACCCGGTTCTTTCGGGCGATGGGACACTGTCACCCACAGGGGAGGAGTTTTCCTATGGGCGACAAAGGGTCAGAAAATACCTTTACTCTGAGATGCATCAGAATCGCTGCAGGTAAAAAAAAAATATCAATTGATGCCTATGTTTTACCAACAGCGATTTACATTTAGGTATTTTTGGGCACTTTGTCACCCGTAGAGGAAAGATCACATAAGCAATAAAGGCACCCATGTGCCATCGCCCTTATCAAGAGTCTCTATGACTGGTCTTTCAAACAGAGGGTCTGAAATGTGCCATTACCCTCATCAAGAACAGCACGCCTAAAGTCTGTCATATGGTTGACTCACCCAGAACAAAAAGTTAAAGGTGAAAAGCAGGTATTTCAGGCAAATAGTGCCGCAGGTCTCCTTTTTCTCATTGAACTCGCCCATTGTGATTCTGCAATACAAAAGATACGTGAGGTCAGGATTAATTATTTTTATTCTGCAAAACTTTAAGCGGGTTACTGATGGACGTCCGAATGCCAAAATTCTTCACTGAAATCCATTTCTCAAAATTTCTAAAATTTTTAAATCTGACATGGGGCTAGACATATTGTCAATTTCCCAACTACTCCAAGTCATGTGACTTGTGCTCTGATAAACTTAAATCACTCTTTACTGCTGTGCTGCAAGTTGGAGTGACATCACCCCCTCCCTTTCCCTCCCAGCAGCCTAACAACAGAACAATGGGAAGGTAACCAGATAACAGCTCCCTAACACAAGATAACAGTTGACTGGTAGATCCAAGAACAGCACTCGATAGTAAAAACCATGTCCCACTGCGTACTATTCAGTTACATTGAGAAGGAAAAACAACAGCCTGCCAGAAAGCAGTTCCCTCCTAAAATGCTGGCACAAGTCACATGACTGTGGCAGCTGGGAAATTGACAATATGTCTAGTCCCATGTCAGATTTCAAAATGAAATATAAAAAAATCTGTTTGCTCTTTTGAGAAATGGATTTCAGTGCAGGAGTCTACTGGAGCAGCACTATTAACTGATGCATTTAACAAAAAAAAAACAAAAAAACACAACGCGTTTTCCCGACAGTTTCCCTTTAACCAAATCCAAAAACGATGGCAATAAACAAAAAGTTTGTATCTGTAAATGCACAAAAGCCAGGCACTGCTGAAACGCTTACATACAACAACAAGTCAATTCAAGTAGAATGCATCACAGTGAGTCTCTGAGTCACCAGACTTCTCATCATTTCCCCCGTGTGACTCAGTGGCAGCTGGACAGATCTGTCTAGGGTGGGCTTGGACCTGTGTCTGACTAGATACAATTCCCTATATCTGCTGATATCCAATGTAACAGAGCTCTATGGGTAGGCAACTACATTTGGACCAGGCTATAACGGTTTATTTGTTGGACCAGGCAGTGCCACGTGTTCTTATGGAGAGCACCCATTTTCGGTTGCCTTCTGACATTACTTGATGTGTGGAAAACCTTTGCCCATTCTGCGACTGCACAACCTCAACCATATCCGTCACATAGTGGCTCATCCAGATTATAAAGGTGGCATAGATAACATCATACAAAAAGTTTTGTACGATATTGGGTGTGTGACGAGCTGACAGATATCGGCAGAAGACTTGGATATCGGTCGGCTCGTTGGTTGGGCTCACTGAAAATTTTTTAATTGGACACCCTTGAAGGCACCTGAACATCAGCAATTTAGTGCTGAATCGTCAGATACAAGTAGAATTCTATGGTTTTTATCTGTATATCCATTGATTCAGCTATACACTTGTGTATTGAAACAAATAATAATATTTCATGGAATTGTCTTTTCCAGGAAAGATTGTAATTGTAACGTCTATGGCCACACTTAGGCTGCTGTCACACGGGAACTTAAATCAGTATGCTTCAATTTAAGCCCCTACGCAAGCAGTAGCCTCCTCTTCTTTTCACATCCAGAACTGCATATTTCAGCCCCCATGTGGCACTAGCCAAAAGCCATGGGCAGAGTGTTGGCTCCAATGCTCTCAATCTGCATACTGTATTTGTATTGGGCTGAGAGAAGCAGAACTGCTCCATGACCCAGCTCCATTCATTTACATTGTTTCCACCTCCGTGCAGTGACTCTCAGCAGAGATCAGATCAGCCTGAAAGCAGCTGCTTTTGCGTATTTGGGTCGACTTCTACTTGCACACAGGCATATGCAGTAGTGTCGCATTGAAGAGCTGGGGCACTGAGTGGATTCACTTCTCTCAGCAAAAAAAAAAAAAACTAATGCAGGCTAAAAACAGCAGAAGTAATGCTCCGTTCAGTGTCGGACTGGGACATCAGGGGCCCACCCAAAATCCTTACACTAGGGGCCCACCAAAAGATTTTAGACCAGGGGCCCACTCTCAGTACTATTATTCTTCCTCTACTCATTCAACCTCTATTCTCCTAGTGTATTTTCTTTACATACTATAATTTATTTAGCCTCTAGAAATAGGGAATGGCCATGAACTTGGCCAAATTAGCAGCATGAGGGCCCTCCGGGACTTTTCCTGGTATCCTGGTGGGCCAGTCCGACACTGGCACCGTTTGCCTAAATTATTTTTGACAATAACAGCAGTGCGTAACTTATCACTGCCCAATAGTCCATATTACCAGTTTTTCAATCAGAGGGTCTCAAATTCTCCAATATATGCTTCCACCTGCTTGATCATTTGCCTCTGGGGTCAACAACCATATATAAACTAAGCTGTTGGGCAGAGAAGCTACTATGTACTACTATGCACCGAATCCAGGATCCGGTTCGAGATTCGGCCAGGATTCGGCCGAATCCGAATCCTAATTTGCATATGCAAATTAGGGCCAGGGAGCTAAATCATGTGACTTTTTGGCACAAAACAAGGAAGTAAAAAATGTTTTCCCCTTCCCACCCATAATTTGCATATGCAAATTAGGGTTCGGATTCGGTTCGGTATTCGGCCAAATCTTTTGGGAAGGATTCGGGGGTTCGGCCGAATCCAAAATAGTGGATTCGGTGCATCCCTAATGCATACACAGACGTCAAGTCTGTAGTCTCCCAACTGCCAGGTTACTTTCCTTTCTTGCAGTTAATGGGTCCGTTCTGCAAATAAGCCACCATTAACCTCCACTGGTTTTAATCTCTCTGTTGTTTTCTTCTATTGTCTCTGCTCATTCGTCTTTCAACACTGCTAGACTAAAGCTGGCCATAGACGCAAAAGAAAAAAAAGCTATATATATAGGAAGGCCGGTATTTTTTTTGAAGAAAAGGTGTCAACCCTAGTTATAAGTTATCCATGAAGTAACTGGCATAATATAAGCAACACATATAGTTAAAAAATAACCAAAGCCAGACTCCCACTAAATTATACCGCCAACACTTAGCATTCATTAACATGTTCATTAACGTGGGTTGGTTTAGGACAGGGGTGTCCAACCTTTTGGCTTCCCTGGTCCACATTGAAAAAAGAAACATTGTCTGGGGCCGCACATAAAAAACACTTTTAATGTGTGAAAGTAAAAAATAAGCACAAAAAAAAAAAAAAAAAAAAAAAAAAAAAAAAGACGACAATACCAGTTGGATAACCAGATAGAGCTATACAATGGAATATGGGACACCTAGATAATAAATAGACTTATTATTATACTATTATAAAGTTTCCTCAGGAACCAAGCATTTCAAGCTGGTTGGACACCCCTGGTTTAGGAGGTAGCTACCAAATTGTTGCCTTTTATTACTTTCTTACTGCCTGACATACATTCCACCATGGAAATTGTGAAGGAGTAGAAAGCATGAATAAAAAAATAAAAAAATCACATATTCAGGTATGGGATCCGTTATCCAGAATGGTCAGGACCTGGACCAGATAACCAATCTTTCGGCAATTTGGATCTTCATACCGAAAGTAAACTAGAAAATTATTTAAACAGATAAATAGGCTGGTTTTGCTTCCAATAAGCATTAATTATATCTTAGTTGGGATCAAGTACAAGGTACTGGGGTTTTTTTTATAGATAATAGATCGATAGATAGAAGGATTTTTTTTTTTTTTTTAAATAATTTGGATAAAATGGGGCCTTTCTGTATGGGACAGCCTTTTCATAATTTGGAGCTTTCCGGATAACGGGTTTCCAGACAATGGATTCCATACCTGTATTGCATCTATATGCTTTTTTTAATGCAACTACGTGTGTTTTTGTCTGTTCCGAATGCAACCCTCTATTCTACCGACAGCTTAACCCACATCTAGTGCAAGAAAACGCTGAATCTTAGAGAATAACTACACGGCAGATTCTGACGCAATTTCGGTGGATCAGACGATGGGAGCGACAAAACGGCCACATCAAGTTGGATGCAACGGAAATAAGGTAAGTAATAGAAAGTCGGATGGTGTCACAGCGTTGATCCGATGCAATGACGTTGTGTCACGTCGGATCAACGCTTCAACACCATCCGACTTTCTATTACTTACCTTATTTCCGTTGCATCCAACTTCACGGGGCCGTTTTGTTGCCCAACGTCGGATCCGCCAAAAACGCATCAGAATCTGCCGTGTAGTTCTACCCTAAACAAACATGCTGAAATGTAAATGGAGTAGAATATAATTGAAGCAATTAGCAAATGCGTTTAAGGGGCGCTCAAACCTGCATCTCAAGCATACATCAAATGCATAAAAAACTAAAATTTTATAAAAATGACTCCTTACCCTACTGGCAATTTTTCTGGAAGGACAGTCACTGCACTTTGTGGAAAGAGTGGAAAGAAAGGCATGGTAATACATTTTACGGCACCGAACAAGGAGTTATTTTTACAGGTCTATCCAGACAATGACTGTGCTTCTGGCCGGGCCTGTATGCCAGTGACAAGCTCAAACATGTCTGGGAAACAACACCAAACAGAAGATATTACTACCAGATATTTTCCATCTTACTAAGAAATGATTGGCTTCTGCCCCATAAGTCTTCTGACCTATGAAGGAACAACCCTACCTAAATTGGTAGGTAGTGCTAATATAACATTAGTATTATAAATTTATATTTTGACTGTGTTTCTGTTAAAGGGCACCAATCGTACAAAAAAGTTACCCCCAACCAAATGTGTGGGCTGATAGAGCCCGCATTCCGGTT
>CM044438.1:13419897-13433179 GCA_024363595.1 Xenopus borealis
ATTTCTATCTGGTATTGGCTATCTATGGGACCCCACAAAGGTGGAGAAGTCTGCAACAAAGGGAATGTGTTCTCAATAATTAACTATTTCTAAACTGATATAGAGCTGTCTATTCTACAAAACCACAAATCCCATTGTGCATAGAAAAGAAAGGAGCTTGGAGGAGAAAAAGCATGACATTCAAGTAGGTAGCGGATAAATGTAAATCTCAAAAAGGAAGAAGGGATAAAAAGTCCCCCCTAAAACTGATAAAATGGTATGAACAGTCTCTAAGAGAAAAGTTTGCCGACGCGCGTTTCGCTAAAAGCTTTTTCAAAGGCATCTGCTTCTCCACCTTTGTGGGGTCCCGTAGATACCAAAGGTACGAAACGCGTAAGGTGGATCCCCATGGGGTCAGTAAGGTTGGGTGCCTGTCGAGTTTTAGTCAATCTGATCATCATTAAGACAAATATTAATTGATGTTCCAGAGGCAGGGTCCATGCCCCATATGGGATTCAGTTGTATTTCGATGCGTTCAGCAGATTTGTGCAGTGTATACAGACACTGTAGGATATCATGGGTGATGAAACAAAAGACTTGGAATTTCAGAACTGAAATCTGCAACAGGTGCCTGCACCCAGGCCAAGGCAATGGTTCTAGATGCAGGTAAGGGTGGCCATACACGGAGAGATCCGCTCATTGGGCAACATCTGGATCTCTCCCCGATATGCCCACCTTGAGGTGGGCGATATCCGGGTGATCCGATCATGGTCCATAGGGCCCAACGATACAATAGAGGAGATACCGGCGGGATTTTTGTCCCGTCTGATTGGCATCTGGCTGACTTTCAGCCAGATATCGGTCGGTAATGCCAGTCGGAGGGCCCCATACATGGGCCAATAAGCTGCTGACTTGGTCTATCGGCAGCTTTTATCGGCCCACCTTAAGGAAGAAGGCTGATGCCAGTGTAGGACTGATTTTTGGCCTGCTTTGGCATTAGCCAAAAAGAGCCACATCTTATATGACAGATCTGTAAGTGAGAATACATACCTTCCAACATTCTGGAAATGGAAAGAGGGACAAAATAGTTTTACCGCGCGGAGAGCGATAAAAAAATTTTTTGACCACAGTCATTTTTTGCGGCCACACTCCATTTTACAAAATTTGCCGGGCTATGAAAGTTTGTGGTTTTTATGTTTTATTATAGTTTTACTAATGAAGATGAATTTCCCTTTAAGCTGTGAGTCTAACTTCTCCCAAGATACAAAATTGTTAGAAATGTATCTTAAGTATCTATTCTGGGCTCTCTGCCAAGAGCCAGTTAAGTTAGAAACATTGTATCTTTTTTGGCTGCTCGGTACTAACGCGTAACTGCGAGTAGAGCTGTCAAAAGCAAGACTGTCCTGCTCCAAACGGGAGGGAGTTATGAGAATATTTTACAATCATTACCACTAATACTGTGTAGGTACTGCATTTACTGTATTGCTAATACACATGAAAGTGCTTTACTGGGAACCTTTGATCCTGACAGTTGCAACAAGGACGGCGAAGCAGAGATTGGAATGCTGTGTTGTAACGGACAGTGTTTGTGTCACAAACTGTTGATTGCATAGGGAATAATATACCATTCACTGTAAAAGATAAGTGTATTGCGAATCACGGAATAACGCAATGACTTCTCACATCATTTGGTATATATATATATATATATCCCTGGAAATCCAGGCACATGTTGCGGACATTGGACGGAGACCTTCTATGCAAAATCATGGATAAACTGTAGTATCCGAATTTTTACCTAGTCTGGAACCTAGAGGATGTATATCTCTGGAGTGAACAGCAACACAGGTATGGGATCTGTTATCTGGAAACCCATTATCCAGAAAGATCCAAAGTACCGAAAGGCTGGATTACTCTTTTATAATCAAATAATGCAAATTTACAAAAAGATTTTCTTTTTCTCTTTAATAATAAAACCGTAGATTGTACTTGATCCCAACTAAGATATAATGAATCCTTATTGGAAGCAGAACCAGCCTATTGGGTTTATTTCATGTTTACACGATTTTCTAGTAGACTTAAGGTATGAAGATCCAAATTATGGAAAGATCCATTATTCCATTGATCCATTATCCAGAAAATCCCACTTCCCAAACATTCTTGATATCAGGTCCCATACCTGTACTACAATGTGCATGTACTAAAAGAATAATAATATTATATGACAGTTTTGCGCACATGAACAATGTTCGCTATAAGGTGCAAGCACACAAGTATTGAGGGTAGCACACACAACCAATTGTGGTTCACACAAAGAATTTTAAGTGAAAATGCCAAACTTTGCATCAATTCCGATGTGAGCACATCGTTTTTTAAAAGATGCGCATACAAGTATAAGGGTAGAACTACATGGCAGACTCACCTGCGTTTCCGGGGCGCCCACCTCAAGTCGTATCAAGGAAACAGGTTAATATAAAGTCTGAAGCTGTCGCAACAGTGATCCGACGCGACATGACTGTCGGATGCAGACGCAGCTTACAGCTGACAGTCGTGTCGGATCAACGCTGCGACAGCTTCCAACTTTATATTACGGGCATTTTGTCGCCCATCATCGGATCCGTCAGAAAGGCAGTTAAGTCTGCCGTGTAGTTCTACCCTAAAATGTACATAAATAATTGTATTGGGCGCATAGCCGAGAAGGAATTAGAGGGAAGATGTGCGTGAGGCTGAATCAGTGTAATTACATATTGCAATCTCTATACACACTTGCACGGATTGTTTAATAACTGCTACACGGCACTGTAGGTATGATATATACACCATGTAGTACATGTATACACAGCACATAGTTTATACATACATTTATATATATATATATATATAGCAATATGCATCTGCAGAACTCACCATGGAAAGGGTGCAGCGCAGACATGTGATTTGCTCACACACAAACGTTCATTAGAGTTCTATGAAGGCAGACGGATCTATTTGCACATTTATATCCAGCACAAGTCATGTGGCGGGTATGCTCATGGCCTGCAGAGCTTGCAATCAGACTCACATTATTGTGCGCAAGTGTTATGCCCAGTGACAGAGCCCAGCCATATGCCAACATGAGACTAAATGATGATAAGGTATGCCAGTGATTTAGTGCAAGCAGTGCCCCAGTGTGGGCAGTTACATTACACAGGAATAGGAGGCTTATTGAATAGAATAGAGGCAGCCCCTGCCGGGGATCACTTACCTGCCCGCTGCACCTGCTGTATCTGAGAGCACTTACCCGGATCCAGCAAGTGGAGAGGAGGGGCGGGGCCACTCTGAAAGGGGTGGATATGCAGATCCCTCCCAATTACCTTTCTCTCCCAAGGAATGTCTGTGTTCTGTTTATTTAACCCATTCCATGCTGGAGTCCTGCAGCTCATAGCAACGTAATAGGACACAGAAGTACTCTCAGTGGAAACAGACAGCACTACCTAACTGCCTGTGCTGGAGCCTAAATTCATACTAAGTTTTGTTAGCCTATGGAGGAGGCGTTTTTTGCGCTCCCCAGGAATGATGTGTGCGATAAAGCGCATGCTGTACTCAGTTGTATTCGGAAATGAAACACCATTGAGAGGTGCTTATGGGGCATGTTAACTAAGATTGGAGATAAATATCTGGAGAAATTTCTGGAGATGTTGCCCATAGCAACCAATCAGATCTTTGCTAACTTATAGGTGGCTGTTTAAATCTAATTAATGATTGCAGTGGGCAACATCTCCAGAAATCTCTCCAAATATTTATCTCCAATCTTAGTAAACATGCCCCTCTGTTATTGCTGAGTAAACCAAGAATGTGTTCTACGTTTTCAGAAAGCGCAATTAAACCCCTCCCCCACGCCACCCCACCAGGCAAATGCCCCTAAGTCGCTACTTACCCCTCCGTGCAGGTCCCCTCCAGCCAGGTTCACGGGCGCCATCTTCTCCAGCAACGTCTTCTTCCTGGATCTGTTGGCGCATGCGCAGTATGGCGCATTTGCAGGTTGGTACTACTGCGCATGTGCCCAAAGTTCGCTGATTTAACTTTGGGTGCATGCACAGTAGTTCCAACCGGCAAATGCATCCTACTGCGAATGCACCGCCATCGGATCCAGGAAGAAGACGGTAGGGTTGCCACACGGCCGGTATTTTACCGGCCTAGACGGTAAAACAACTGCCAAGGCCAGGGCTGGTATTACAAATTTACTGGCAATGTTGCTTCATTGCAGGTAAATTTGTAATACCCCTTAAAAAGATCCTTGCCCTGCCCCCATCCAATAAAAACTTGCCTTTCTCCACGTCTTCAGCCGATTGCGTTCAGTGGCTCCTGCCCCAACCGCTGGACGGTAAAAAGGTTCCAAAAAAGTGGGAACTCTAGTCAGCAGCCATGGCTGATAGGAACACATTTTTCAGTTTAAAAACAGCAGCTCTTGCCTCAGATTGTAAGCTCCACTGGGGTAGAGACTGATGTGACTGGCATTCAGAACATTGAGGAATATGTTGTGCTGTATAAATAGAGAATGATAATAACAATGTATGTGTTTTATGACGAACCTTAAACCAAACTCCCTATGTCAGAGCAACATGGGAGGCTACGTTGGCTAGAGACTCAATTTTTTGTGTATCATGTCTGTGTGTGGTCCAGCAGAAACCCATTGGGCTTTTCTATTCTTTAATCAGGCTACAGTAGACCTAAAGGAAATACACCAGGGCTATTGCATTTCCCCAGCATTGTTTCTATGTGTATATTGCTCATTTAATAATGGTACAGGACCAATTGCATGAGTGACAACAGCTGCAAGGCAAGAGCTCAGCATTGTCATGTTCAGCATAAGGGAGCTCACGTACTTGACCACAAGTTGCAGTGGTTAAGAACAGGCTATGCAAGCAGAGCCAGATTTCTCTCCCAGGCCTTGGGGTCCTCACGCCACTATGTAGGGTTGCCACCCAGCCGGTATTTTAACGGCTTAGCCGGTAAAACACCAGCCAAGGCCGGGGCCGGTATTACAAATTTACCGGCAATGTAGCTGCCGGTAAATTTGTAATACCCCTTAAAAAGGCCCTTGCCTTGCCTGACAAGCAACCCTACCACTATGTGGCGTGCACACGTGTTAAAGCACTGGGGGACTCCACGTTCCCCATACACTTTAGCAGGACTGGACTGAGAATCAAAATAGGCCCTGGCATTTCAGGTACACAGAGGCCCAATCAGCCCACATAGAGGCCCAAACAGCCCCCACCAGCCCACTAAATACTGACTTTCTATGGCACCTTATAGCAGCCCATCTGGCATTTGCCCTAACCCACAGATTGCCAGTCCGGGCCTGCACTTTAGGATGAGTCTGGGCGGCATGCCACCCCTAAAAGTTTGCCGCCCTTGGCCCGGGCCTTTGAGGCCTCGCCACAAATCTGGGCCTGTAGGCAAGGCCATAGCCCTCATTGCATACCTCCCAACTGTCCCTTTTTTAGAGGGACAGTCCTTCTTTTGACAGCTCAACCTGCTGTCCCTCGTTTGTACTGGAAAGTCCAGTTTTTCCTCTGCACCGAACAGCCAGAAAAAAAAACAAAGTTCCTAACTTAATTGGCCTTTGGCAGAGAGGCCAGAACAGACACAGCAGCAGATAAGATACTTTTGTAACAATTTCGAGATACGCAAATAAGTAATTGTAACAATATAAGATAACAGGTGCCTTGGGAAAAGTTAGACTCACAGCTTATTCATTTCATTAGCAAAACTTTCATAACTTTTCATAACCTGCCAAATGTTGTAACATGAACATGGTAAGTAGGGGGTGTGGCCACCAAAATGGGCATGGTCAAAAAATATTTCGGCGTGCTACACGTGGTAAATTTTTTGTTCCAAAATGTTGGGAGTTATGCTCATTACGCTAGAGGCGCAGCATCACCCCCTGAAATGCCACTGAGGCTAGGCAGAGTTGGACTGAGCTGGCAGAACTCCTGGGAAAAACCGAGAGGCGTCCCTGCTGACCCTGGCACTCTCCTCGCCATTTGGGACTAACAGGGCTGGATTTACGTAGGGGGCGCCCCTATACTATGCCTTTTATTCGCAAATTTTCATCATCAGGACCGGAGCAATGGGGATTGGTGCATGGGAAATTAAAAAAAACTATTGTATCTCCTGTGTATCCCTAGTGTTTCTGAACCAATGTGGGTGTGGCTGGGCAGCATGCCGCCCCCTTAAATCCTGCCACCCTAGGCCCGGGCCAAGGTGGCCTTTCCACAAATCCGGGCCTGGGGACTAACTTCCCCCCATCCATCTCATGTACAAAGTAAAAGTACAGCTTGCATGCAGACAGGAAGGTTAAGGCTAGTGGCCTGTTTGAGGAATTACTGAGCGGGGTGGGTGGGGGGCCCACTGGTCTGCGCTCCCTAATATATATTGTCATCCATTGTTGAGAAGATTACACAACTCACACTTCCCCGTCCAGGAAATCACTCCTCCACCATGCATACTCCACACTGCGCAGAAATTTCCTCCTACTGGTCTCCATTCCAGTAAACATTTTGTTTGGGGATTAAGCGAATAGGAAATTATTTCGGTAAGGGAGTTAAAATTAAAAAAAGGAGTTTATTTGGTTACTGTTTAAAATAACAAAGAGGCATAAATTACATAATGTACTTTCTACCCTATGACATGTGTGGTCACCTGACGCTTTTCATGCCTCATCTGATCCACTTCCAAACAATATATTGTCACCCAGCCTATGGGGCAAATTCACTAAGCGGCGAAAATGTGCAAGCGTTGCCTTCGCTGACGCTCGCTGCACTTCGCCAGGCGAAATATTCGCCAGCGCTACCAAATTCACTAAAGTGCGAAGTTACGTTAAGGTCGGTGAATGGTAGCGTAGTTGCGCTAGTGTTACTTCGCCAGGCAAAGCGCATTTACGCTAGGGATGCCTAATTTGCATTCGGCCCGAATTTCAAAGTATAATATAAGTATATGTTACAGCCACTACATTCCACTACACAAGCCCAGGAAACCTTTAATAAATAAAATACATTTGTCCTATTGCCCTAAACATGTGCCCCCTGTATAGTTGAGTTGCCATATGTTAGGAAATGTAGGGGGGGGGAGGAGGGTAACCCCCCCAAAAAAATTCATTTCAGACTATCACCCTACAAAAGGTAAAACACGCCAGCATTTTTTGGGACTCCTATCTATTGTATTGAAAGTAAAGTCTAGCGAAAGTGGTGACATTCAGTAAAATGGTCATCTTAGTGAATTTGCGTAATTACGATCCTTCGTCAGTGCGAAACTTCGCTCTGCGTAAGGGTGCGAAGTTGCGCTAGTCTATCTACTTTGAGTCGGTGAATTTGCGAAGTTACGAATTGGCGTCACGCTGGCGAATTAGCGCTAGCATTAGATGGTTCACGCTTTAGTGAATTTGCCCCTATGTCTCCTGGGTATCACGGAAACTCTACAGCAGGGCCGGAACAAGCTGGTAGGTCGCCCTAGGCGATCTGTCGCTTCCCCCGCCCCTCTCCCTGGTGACGGCGTATGAGTGCACATGCGCCATAGGGAAGAGTAAGGGAAGGGGAAGGACAGGGTTGTGACGAGGGGAGTGACTAGAAGAGTGACAGGTGAGACCCTGGAGGGAGTGACTAGAGGGTGGAGGGGTGTGAGGAAGGGAGGGGAGTGACGAGGGGATGGAAGGAGGAATAAAAGGAGCAGGGGAGCGAATGACCGGACTAGGGGTGGGTAGAAAACATTTGAACAGGCACCTGTCCAGCGCCCCCACAGCTTTGCATCCTAGGCAGGTGCCTCTTCTGCCTATCCCTAGTTCTGGCCCTGCTCTACAGGTGAGGATCCCTGCTAGACTATGTTACTTGCAACTAGGGTTGCCACCTGGCCGGTATTTTCGATGGTTGGTCCCAATGTTATTAATAGGAAAAAAAGATAAATATATAGGAAGGCCGGTATTTTTTTCAAGAAAAGGTGGCAACCCTACTTGCAACTGTTTTATTATAGCACAAAGGCAATATTGTTACACTGGAAATTTACAGTGCCACCTGTGCTGAAATTCTGAAAAAAAGTTTATAAATTATTCACTACCTAAACAGAAGCTCGTAAACCAAGCCTGGGGCTATCCTGCTAAATTTGAGGCCATCTGGGAACCTTAGCTGGAGGCAAAAGTTAACAGAGATCTAGATACTAACAGGGAAATGTGGTATTTTATGGTGGTACTTTATTACTCATGATAATCTCCCCCCAGCTCATACTTTTTTCTACTCTTTTCTCTACTACTTTCCCTTCTTTATTCAAGGGGGCTGCCCCCCCCCCCCTGCTGTTGTATTAAAAAATACAAAATAAAATATTATATAGTAGTGTTTCATATTTTCATTACTTTAAAAATATTTCTTTTTTTTGTTTTTACTCTTCCTTTAAGACAATATTTTATTAGTCATAAACCAGTTTTGAGTAGCAAATAGGGTTGCCACCTGGCCGGTAAATATGATGGTTGATCCCAATGTTATTAATAGGAAAAATTATAAATATATAGGAAGGCCGGTATTTTTTTTTCCAGAAAAGGTGGCAACCCTAGTAGCAAAGCACATTCCCTGTTTTCATTTAGGATTTAAACGAGTGCACAAATGTGTCCTATAGAGGTGTGTAGAAACCACATTATTTGCTATATCTATTTCATTTTTCTTGCGGGATATGTTCCACTAAATGTGTAAACAGCAGTTAGCTGTTTCGATAAGCACCCAAAAATGTTGTTTTTCATTATATGTATTATCAGCAAAAAGTGAAAACCTGTCTAAACACAGCACGGAACTCTGTCTGGGCAACGGCACATTTGATCCACAACCAGTGGCTCATTTAGGGTTGTCACCTGGCCAGTATTTCACCGGCCTGGCCGGTATTTTTGATGGTTGATCCCAATGTTATTAATAAAAAAAAAAGATAAATATACAGGAAGGCCGGTATTTTTTTTCAAGAAAAGGTGGCAACCATAGGCTCACACCGACTCTTTGGATGTTGCTCTCTGTTGCCTCCAAAAATAAGCACCTGTTTTGAGTCATGTTCTGGTTACACAAAATCAGTTGTACCGCCAAAATGAAACCTCTGTAGGCTGCCAGTCAACATAGGCACTACAAAATTACAGCCGTTATTTGGCACCCAGGAACATTTTCATGCTTGTATTGCTTCTCAACTCTCTTTACATTTGCACACAGGTGTACAAAAGAAATTCTGTCTGAACTTCTAGACTTATGCTGACCATAAACGGACAGATAAAGATGCCAATATGGATCTTTTAGACCGATTTGACAGCTTATCTCCCCGTGTATGGGGGCTTCTGACGGGTCTTCCCGACCAATATCTAGACACAATATCAATTGGGAAGGTTGGATTTTCTTCTGACTGACCCGTCAGAAGTCCATTGCGCTAGTTGTAATCCGATCGTTGGCCATAGGGCCGAACGTTTGTATTACCCAGGTATAGCCCTGCCACTTAGGGGCATATCGGGGAAAGATCCGCAAGTTTGGCGTTCTTGCGGAACTTTGCATCTATGGTCAGCTTAAATTCGCCCATACCTGCCTAGATTTGGTCAGGCAGTTTTACTGATTTTGACCATTTGTGTGTGGGGGCCTCATAGACAGATAAGGGTTCCCTAAAGGAGGTGAGTAGGGACTTCAGGTCCAATACAAATTTGACTGTACACATGAATGGTCTTTGTCCATTTGGCCCACATGCCAATTGTCAGAATACAGGTTGTACCGTATAAGAGAAAGGGAATGGGGTCGTTCTGTAGAATTGTCGACAGCAAAGTAACTACAGCTTTTGCATAGATGACCTCCTTAGTGTCATACAAGTGAACTCTTTTTTCGGGCACTACTACAACAATACCAAAATAATAGATGATTAATTTGCCTTAGACTTAAATGGGATACATCAGTAATTCTAGGGCCCCATACTGCAAAGTTTTGTAGGCCTTTCTACCAATCATTATCTTATTGGTCACCTGAGCCTCTTGGTTGTAGCCCTGCTAACAAGTAAAATAAAAAAAAGAAAGGGCACTTGCATTGTATGCATCCTGGCTACACCCTTTTATATACCCTTTTATATTCCAAAAACTCTGACCTGGATCCTCCCAAACCCCACCTGTTACTCCCCCTTCGCCCCATTGCCAGCCCTATGGAGACTTATAAATTAACCACCTGAAAGGCAAACAGTGTCGGACTTGGACACCAGGGGCCCACCCAAAAACCTTAGACCAGGGGCCCACCCAAAAACCTTAGACCAGGGGCCCACTCTCAGTACAAATATTCTTCATCTCCTCAATCAGCCTCTATTCTCCTAGTTTGTTTTCTTTACATCCTATAATCAATGATTCCATCTATTTAGCCTCTTTGTTCTCATATAAATAGGGAATGGCCATGAAATAGGCCAAAAGTTTAGTAGCATGAGGGCCCACTGACACCTTGGCCCACCGGGAGTTTTCCTGGGATTCTGGTGGGCCAGTCCGACACTGAAGGCAAAGGAAATTCCAAAAGACTTCACAGTATTCATTAACAAAACAGCCCCAGTGATTTTAAAGTGAATGCAAGTGTAGCGCTATAGTAAACTGGTGTGACTATAATCAGTTATAGCTACCAAATGGTATTAAAACCACGAATGAAACTATTTCTCTCAGGGGTGAGCCCTCGCAGCGAGGTGGAGGAAGGATGTAGTTGAACTGTAACCATGTGCGATAAGCACAAATAAAGTTGGGCGCCAGTAATTCTTTATGATGAACCAAAACAGCATTTATTCAACAGCAGAGCAATAGGACAATTCCCACATTGGGATATAGAACAGTTACACAGCATAGATGTAATATATGCAGCAAGAGTAGAGATACATACACAGCATAAAGGAGCAAATACTCACAGCACCATACATGGGCTGGATCCCTTCAGGCAAGGGGTCATGTCAGCAGTAGTTGAGCTTTGAATGTGAAGATATACACCAGAATTCAGCAGCGGTAACCAGTGGAACCTGAGGGGAAACCCTATCCCTGAGGTCTGTACACTTAGTCCCTATTTCTGGGTTATGAGTACCCGAGGATCTTAATCCCTCTAAGTCTCCTGTCGGAGCGTGAGCTGCTCAACTATCTACCTAGCTATCACTCCTAGAGTGATCTATGACAGAGTATGCTATTCTTTACTAGGGCCTCTGCGCCTAGGGATCATGCCCATTCCCTTCCAGCCTGCAAGGTTGGGCTAAAGCAATGAACACTGACCGCATGGTTCCCATGACCTTTATACTTTACACAGTGCCACCTTGTGTACACTATGAGAACTGCAGGGGTTGCATAAGCACAAAAGGTCCCCATTAGGACCCATTAGGCGTCCATAATACTAGGGATGTGCCTGTCAGAAATATGTGAGGGTGTCTAATTTTCACATCCCTACACAAGTAAAAGCAACATTTGTCTGTCCCTTTCTGAACTGCTGATTATGAATCTTGAAACGGTTTAGCAGTTCAGCTCTTTGCCAGTCAAAGCTCCTTTCCTCGCAGTGTTTTGCATGATTATTTTCAGGTTTGTTCAAACTCCAGCTACATTGTTTCAATATAAAGATATATTTGTCAGGATTCTTCCTTCCTTAGAGCCTATATGTGAGGAGATGTTTAGTCAAGACTAATTGTCCAGGGGCAATCAGAAGTAGCCGAGGATAATAAAGGAAAGTAGCCGAGGATAATAAAGGAATGTAGCCAAGGTCAGTAAGCAGGCAGAAGTCGGGACCAGGGCCGGGCCAAGGTAGTTTAGCACCCTAGGCAAGGGGTTCAATCAGTGCCCCCAACCCTGTTCTGTATGACCATTTCCCACCTATTCACTATTCCTAAACACATTAATAAATCAAACTGTATGTGTGCCAGCAGCCAAAATATTGCTCCCAATCTGTACCTGTGCCATTAGCAATGCCTCCTAAGTCTGTACCTGTGCCACCAGCCATTGCCCCCAAGTCTGTACCTGTACCACCAGCCTGTGCCAAAGCAGCAGAAAAAATATTGCCCCAGATCTGTGCCAGGCAAAGGGCAAGTAAGAGGGAGGTAGGGACTGAAGTAGAGCAGAATGCTGCTGCTGGAGACAGAGGCGGAGTTAAAACTTAAAGAATAAAAAAATTCCCTTCTAAAGTGCTCCCCCCTATTACTGCACCTTAGGCGGCCGCCTACTCTGCCTACCCCTAGTTCCGGCCCTGGCCGGGACAGGCAGAGTTAAATCGTGGTCGGTAGGCAAAGCAGAGGTCGAGACGGGCAGAGTTCAGGCGTAGTCTGTAGGCAAAACAGATGTCAGGAAACAGGATCAAATCAGAAGGATATGAAAAAACAGTTGGTTTATAACCAAGCACAGAACCAGTTCCTGAGCATCCTTTTAAGGAAGGAGTTTTGGAGCCAAACTTAAGGAAGCCTGTGTCCAATGTCAACGTCGATGTGCGTCCACGTTACCAGGCGCTTAGACGCCCCCATCCATTTCGGTGTGCTGGTGCGTCATGATATACACGTCGGCGCATGTCTTGTCGAGTGCGTCTGTATTCGTGTGTGAGAATGTGCAGACACCTTACAATTTTCTGTAAAAATGTTGATGTTCAGAGAAGAGATTTGCCAATAACAAGCTGGGTACACGTTTTGTTTTTGATTTTTTTAGACAGCTGGCACAGGAAGAGTGAACCCCCCCCCCAAAGAACTGATTTAATGATGAGCTACTCTGCCCAGCTAATGACCCCTTATTTTTATTTGCAACCCCCTCTAGAATTTGAACACGTAGTGCTTATAATGCCAGGGTTGTATTTCAAACCAGTGCCATCCTATGCAGGGTACCTCATGCAGTGGTGAATCAATGACATGTTAGGTAACTATTGTATCAGTTATTGCAGCTGTCTATAATGAAATCCAGGGATTCTGCTCAACAGGGAAAAAGATAATAAATGTATCCATTAAATGTATCCATTTAGAAAGTTTTGGGGGGTTGGCGACCCCATATATAGAAAAATTACACTTTATACTTATATTAGAAAACGGTCACAAAATTTCTGCCGATCTATCTGAAACCAACTAGTTGTTTGAAGGTGAACCCCGTGCCTGGATGCAGTTAAATACATATTATGAAAGTTTGTGGCCCTGCTAATAAAAGGTAATTAGATCTGAACAATGACACAGAAATAAAGGTAAAAATAATTACTGCAGTCTTTCCTTTTCCCAAATCAGTTGTGCCCTTGGCAGGTGCCCCTGTTGCATAACCCTAGTTCCTGCATTTGTTCTTAATAAGTGTCCTCTACGG
>CM044438.1:13441734-13452099 GCA_024363595.1 Xenopus borealis
TATACTAAAAGTTAACTCAAAGGTGATCAACCCCTTTAAATGAATAAATATTTGTCGATGGTCCCCTGGTAGACACAGGAGCCATAAGGGGTTCTGTCTGTTTCTAGAAAGACCATTAACAGATTCATATTCTCTATGTTAATTCCAAGTGGTTCCTCTGCCCTCAGCTGTTATGTTTCCAGGATTCCAAGGCTATTACATATGTGTGAACCAGTCATTAGGACGGATGGTATGAGAGTGGCTTATAAAGAAGTCTCTGCCCAGAGGGAAGAACCAAAAATATAACAATACAAGCAGAAATACTGGAACAAGCAGAAACCTAGAGAAAAGGTCTGCCCAAAAAAGCAAATAAAAATATAGGGTATGGAATCTATTAATTGGAATGCATGAGATTAGGGATCTGTGTGTAATTTGGAGCACCATTCCTTAAGGCAAGTAAATAAAATACACATTTAAACATAAAATAAACAGAATTAGTTTGCCACCAGCAGTTTAGTTACCATAACGTACAAGGGGACACTGGGTTTCCACATTATAGATCCCGTTAGCTGGCTAATAAAACTATTTCAGCATCAAGACACCCAGGAGATAAAATATGGCCTTTTTTTTGGGCAGCGTTTCTTCAATCTGAGGTAGAAAGTTGCTATAATTTAAGAGGGGTAAGGTCTCTCTGAGGAGTCACCTTGCAGGGATTACCCGTTGTGAGATAAAACAGGAGAAAAACTGAAAATAATAAACTATATTAATATATATATATATACACACACACACACACAGTGTAAATAAGTGTACAAAATATGATAAATAGTGAACGAAAAGGCTCTATTTAATTCTAAAATAATAAGTAAATCCCAGTGTTGAGCTTCGTTGCTAATTAAGAAAGATACAGCGGATATCTGAAATGGAAACTGTGGTGGTCACGTGAAAGATGGAGATGGTTGGTTGGTGTATTACAAAGGTAGGAAGAAGGTAGGGAACCTTGTGCACGTCTAAAATATCCAGCAAATATTAAATATAAAGCATTTAATGCCTGTGCCGGGCTTAGGTCACAGTGAGCCTACACATGTCAGTCCTTGGGGGCGGGTACATAAAAACCTGACCCCAACTCTCTTCTTTCAACCCACTCCCAACCTAGTCCCTTAATTCACCCCTATTTAAAGATCTGCCCCATCTCTGATGTCATGAAGGGGGCAGGGCAGAGCAGGAATGCACCTCTAAATACAGGCTGACCATGGCAGAAATGGGGCATTGTAAGGTCGCCTGCAGGGGGGTCGGAAGAAAAGGTTTGGCTAGAGCCCACCTGCAAACCATGCGTGTATGTCGGCCCACCTGTTTGACCCACAGGTTTCCAACCTACAGATCACTGCCACAGATGTCCGTCAATTCTAGTAAAGCCTAAAGCTGGCCATAAGCTGACCATAGACGCAAAGATTTGAGCGTACGAATCTCCGTTTCGTGTGATTTTAGGGCAATGCATTTCAATGGGTGAATTGAAATTTTAAGTCATGTTTTCCCGGATTTTACATCTAAATTGTGTCCTGATGTTCCCAAAAACTGCTTTTTTTCACTCTATGAATATTATTATTTGTGAAATAAAGATAAAATACTAACCAGATGTATATTTTGCCATGGTTCTGCCTGTAAATTGCCCCTTATATAGTCCTGCTCCAATCACTTATTGCTTTAGGTTGTGTGTGTGACAGATAGTGTAACATTAATGCTGAAATGATTAAACCCTTGCCATTAACACACTAAATATTGTATCTCAAAGTAAAACAGACTCCTGTATCTTTTCAGTACTTGAAGAAAAAGTTACTTTAACAAATTTCCCTGATTTGACATTTTCCCGGATTTTACCAAATTTTTTCCTGGTCGCCTGAAAACCATAAAATGTGGATTCTACTGTACTTTATTTGATCTGACTGGTTAGTGACAGGTCGGGAGATTGAACCTTACGATCACTCGTCCTACATCGTCGATATACCTGCACGTCTATGGCCAGCTTTACTATTGGCTCCAGACTGTAACACTCAGCTAGGGCTGTAGGTGGCACTGTGCGTGTTCCAACTTTCTTGATTGCTACAAAACAGTTCACCCCCTACACTTGCATATTTAGTGATTTCAATCCAAGATCACATTCCAGACCACCTTCACTCATCTGCCTCAAACCCCTTCACACATTCCAATGCCTACTTCACTCCTCTTACCACCCTGCCATTGTTCAGAAGTGGCACACAAATTCCTTGCACTATTGTACCACAACAGAAACAGTCCCAGTTGCCTACTCAGTATTGCTAATGGACTTCATTCTGTTCATTTGGGGATTTGCAATACAACCCCCAAAATAATAGTACTTGTACAGGAATGCACAGCAAGAGACTTTTCTTTTTCTAACCACATTGTTTGGCCTTGGATCCAAGGATGAACATACGGAGCAGCCAACAGATCTTTCTGGTGGATATTGTAGACCATAATTAAATTTACTGGTTGAACAGATGGATTGCTGTATGTGTGGCCAGCTTAAGGTCAATCTATTTATATATTGACATAAGAGAAATACATTGGCCTTTATAAATACTGAAGGCCTACACCTGAACAACAGGACCTCCAGATAGCAGAACTACTAGCTCAAGGAGGGACATAACACTTTAAATATACATTGACCCAAAGCACTTTCATATACCGTCTATCAATAATTTATCAATTCACTTGCCAACTTTCAACCAGTACAACCCTAAGAGGTAAGTCATTCTTCTCTACAGTATTACATGTACAATAGTTGCAAACACAGTGCTATAACTGCCTCTACAGCAGACCCTAGGTGGGTAACAGGGGGCCTGGACCTGTTGCAACTAACTCCCCCTCCTCTGCCTCTCTCATTCGGTGCAAGCAGTCTAGGATGGAGGCCAGGAATGAGAGACAGTTTACACCAGAACCCCATAGTAGAATATTTGGGGGGGGGGGTGATGCAAAATAGTTACCCTGTTATTGTGAACTATTTGTTCTCATGGAAGTTTATTTGTGTGGAGCTATCTCCCCCCCCATTACCCTATAAAATGTCTCTAATACCATTAGGTACATTTTTGAGTATCAACCTTTCTGGGCACAGCTCCATCTGCAGCTCACCTGATTTTCTTGTATGCTACTATATAATGAGAAAGCAAAACTCAATTAGAGTGTATTTTGGTTTTCACCTTAAATGCTTTTGTATTGGCAATACAACCTATAGTTTAAACATGAGGTTAAAACACCTCATATACAGTTATTTCAATAATGGCAAACTATCAGACATGTTGATACTACCATTCCACCTCACTGCTCCCATCAAACATCCTTGTTGTTATGATTATCACCTCTGTCATGGTCCTTGTGGGTTTGAAACCCATCTTCACTGAAGGCTTCGTGTTTTTACTCCTCCTGGGAAAGTCCTAGTGAAATTCACTGAAGCCACAGGGATTTCATTTTTGAAGATGGTTTCATAACCACAGTAGTCTTTGAAAAATCTGACTCTTGACTTTGGGAAGTCTTCATCCAACTTACTGAATATCAATGCCGACAGAGTTAGGCCCCCAGAGAAGACCATGTCTAGGCCACTGCAAGCACAAAGAAATGTCCATTGACTCCTATAAACCTTCATCAGAAAGATGGTCATTGATAGACATTTAAATGTCCGATTGGCCTTCAAAAAGTCTCACTGCTTCTCTCTTTGCTCACATCAACCATTATTAGGCTGTCAGGGTCCATAGAAAGAGAAGGTTCTTGCTGATGGTGATAGAGAGTGGCTTGCATGTCAACGTTGATACAGAAGAGTCCTGGCATCAACTGCCTTTGATATTCCTCCCATTTCAGCATCATGTCCATGAGAGAGGTACTGGTTCTTACCCATCTGGGCAAACAGTCAGTGGAACTAAAAGCCAGGGGGACAGAGAGGCTCTGGGCTCTTCTCAGCTCCAAGTGGTAATAAATCCTATAGAATGAGAGGGAGTAAAAATCAAAACTAGGCTGGATAATCCTTAGTTGTTCTGATGTCAACATGACAGTAAAGTATCCATGTGTTCCTACTCTGGTTCTCAGGATAAAGAGAGAGGACTATGAAAAAAAAACAGCTTTCACATGGGCACCTAAAGTAGAGCTATATATATCTTTAGCTATTTGCTGGTCAACTTTTGGGAGCAGGGGGTGAAATTGTACCAGGGCCCACACTCCCTGTGAACCCACCGACAGTTGGCTCAAGCGAGAAAACTCTAAAAATTACAATAGATACAGTCAGTTTTATTAAGGGTTGTCCAGGCCCGGACTGGCAATCTGTGGTTTCCAGCTTTGGATTTAACATGATCGAGTGCAACAGAACATTACAATACTTTGCAATAGATATCAATTTAATCAAAGCTGCCCACATCCAATAGGATCAGCAAATGATGTTGTACACTATTGAATTAAACCTACTACTGAGAATGCCTCTGGGTAAACAGGAGCACTACTACACATATCAGGAATAGCTTACTACAGGTAAATCAAACCTGAAGCCCTATATAATATGTTATATACATATATCCTTCAGCCCTTTTGTTTTGTCTGTTTTAAACTACCATCATCCCATTGACAGCTTTCTGGGCTGAGGGTGGTAAAATTATTTGTTACACTGGAATGAATTATCTCAGACATGAAAAAACATTTGTAAACATAAAACCACTGTAATTGTTTTACTGAGAGATAATTATTGTTGCTGTCAGTATATTAGCAGCTTTCCAAACCGGAAAGACCATACTGGGGTCTGTGCATGATGCAGGATACATTCTGAGAACTGGGACAAGGATTCCCGTTTGGGATGCACCGAATCCACTATTTTGGATTCAGCCGAACCCCAGAATCCTTCGAGAAAGATCCGGTCAAATACTGAACTGAATCCGCATATGCAAATTAGGGCTGGGAAGGGGAAAACATTTTTTACTTCCTTGTTTTGTTACAAAAAGTTATGCAATTTCCCTCCCCTATTTTGCATATTCAAATAAGGGTTCGTATTTGGTTCGGCTGGGCAGAAGGATTCGGAAGAATCCAAATCCTGCTGAAAACGGACGAATCCTTGCCAAATCCCGAACTGAATTCTGAATCTGAAACTGACTGACCACAGTTTGCAGAAAATGAAATTAGTGAGCAGAAGAAAGGCTTCTGATGTTGCTGTGCTTCGAACAGACCACAGAACCATCAGAACCACCAAGTTTTGAGGATTTACAACTGGACTTCACTAGAGTGCACCACTAATTGTCTGGTTGCACACATCATGAGCTTTACTTTCCCTTAAACAGGATCAAAAGCACGAACTTTGGAAATCCATTGTTATAAACAGGTTAATACAGTCTTTTCGAAATTAGGTCAGAATATTTCTGGGACTTTTTCCCCTTGAGCCAGCAATTTGGTTTTACGCATAACTCTGCAGGTTTCAGATCACTGAAACACTGGTTTTATTGTTACACCAGTGCCTGACCTGGAAAAGTTCTGAGGGATATAGCGGCTTATAACTAAATGCTATAGATCGTGAGAAAAGTTATATAACAATAAATTCCATGGTCATCACGTCACACATGAGCACACACGCAGCTTTTAATGCTATTCAAAGATTATATCCATGGAGGGTCTGCCTGCATTCTGCAACTCACACTAGATTTTTTTAAAAATCTGGTAAAGCACCAGCAGGTTCAAGGGAACCCTTCCCTTACAGGAAAGTATAGTATGTTGTCAGCACTGTATTCATTGGGGGAGCTTAGGTCTTGCACTGCTTAATATTTGTATGTTGCTCCCTGCCTTGCCCAAAGTAAATGATCCCCACTATCTGCATTGAATTTATATGTTGTCCCTGTGCTTGTGTGGGTTTGCTCCAGCTCATTTGTTGTAGATCAGGGGTCCCCAACCTTTTTTATCCATGAGCCACATTCAAATGTAAAAAGAGTTGGGGAGCAACACAAGTGTGAAAATATCCATTGGGGTGCAAATTAAGGGCTGTTTTTGGCTATTTGGTAGCCCTTATGTGGACTGGCAGCCTAGGCTCTACTTGGCAATATACTTAGTTTTTATGAAATTAAAACTTGCTTTCAATCTTGGAATTAAAAAATAAGAACCTGCTTTGAGGACCCTGAGAGCAACATCCAAGGGGTTGGTGAGCAACATGTTGCTCACGAGCTACTGGTTGGGGATCACTGCTGTAGATCATCAAACAGGACCTCTAATAGCCTCATTCATCAATTGATGCTTTTAAGTTGGTTCCTTGTCTTCTGCCATACAGTGTTGGTGTCTTAAGCTGCTGGTAAATGTTTAAGTGTTCTGCCTACAATTAATAACTATGTTACCTTGCACAACAGTCTGCAGTGACTGATATATATATATACCTGGCTGTGATATGGTTTCCCAGCTGTTTCTTTGCATTGCGTAGGACATAGCGACACACTTTCCTGGTCTGGTCCTTGATCCACTCAATATCTTCTGGAACATCAGGAAGCCATTCCAAGAGTCTGCAGAAAGGTGTCAGACACACGGCAATTGAGAGAGATGCACATATCTCCAAACAATGAAACACACAGTTACAACTAAAACATTATATAAGGCACGGGTGTCCGAACTGCGGCCCGAGGGCCAAATACGGCACAGGATGGATATGAATGCGGCCCTGCTTGGAATGCTCCGTTCCCAAGAAAACGTCATGTTGCAAAGGATATCGGAGGAGGGCGACTCTTTCCATTGCCCAGTTAGTAATAATAATATAATAATAATAAATCTATTTAATATCCAGATGTCCCTTATTCCAGTGTATAGCTCCATCTGGTTATCCAACTGGTATTGTAGTTTTTTTTGTGTATTTTCTTTACTTTTACAAATCAAAAGTGTTGGTGTATTTCATGTGTGGCCCCCAGACAATTTTTCTTCTTCCAATGTGGCCCTCGAAGCCAAAATTTTGGATACAGATACCACGAGGCCAGGGTCGGACTGGGCTGACAGGACCCCAGGAAAAAAATAGATGGGCCCCAGCTGGCCCAGACTCGCTCCGCACAGACTAAACATGCAGAGCTAGACTTACGTATGGCGATGGCCTTAATTGGCAGCGCTTGTGGCCCCCACTGGCCCAGCCCCAGATTTGCGGCTCGGGAGGGGGCCTGAAGGGGGATGTGGGAGGGGCTCTAGACCCCCCCAGTCCAACACTGCATGAGGCACAGGAATACTGCTGCGAAAGGGCCTTTTTCACCATCATAACATGTTTAGAGACACAAGATCAGATTCTGGAAGATTATTCGCCCTTTGACAAATCTCCTTTTCTTCTGGGCGACTGATCTCTTCAAACTTTCCTCAGGCAAGACTGTAAATTGCTGATGGGATGGCACTTGGAGCGCTTCATTTTCCGAAGTCGCCCAAAGTTAAATCATGAGGAAACTTCAGGCAACTTCACAAAATGAAGCTCTCCGAGTCAGGGGAAGGCAGTTCAGGGAGAAGAGTCGTACTTAAGAAGAGAAGATTAGTCGCCGGGGGACTAATCTCCCCGAACTGCCTTCCCCTGACTCAGAGCGATTTGTTTTGCAAAGTCGCCTGAAGTTTCCTCATGATCGTGTCGTGTGCCTTAAGAGCTGCACATGCTCTTTTTCAAGTGTAACACGTAACCAATAAGATAAAATATTTAAATACAGGAACCCCTCCCACAAAAATCAGGAAACTGCTGGGAAGATTTACAGCCTAGCCAACCAATTTTACTTCAGGATAAGTCCATGTAATAATAAAACAGCTACAACTAGGCAGGGTCGGACAGGACTGGGGGACACCGGGAAAAAAACAGGTGGGCCCCGGCCCTGCCCCATAAAGACCGTCAGTAGTTTTAGTATGGGCAAGAGGGCCCTTGTTTTGCAGCTAGAACCTCTGCATACAATGAGTACATATATTATAGTTAGTTAGTGCTCTGTTCCATACCTGACGGTGAAAGACACAGCTGATTCCAGGGGAAGAGTATACGGCAACATGAGTGCAGAAGCCATGCGCACAGGCAGCAAGTTGGATATAGACAGATAAACACTGCGCTTTTCTGTGCAAGATTCCAGAAGAGCTATGGGGTGAAATAAACACGTGTCAGATATTCATGGACCTTAAACTCACTTAAAAAACCATATATGATGTATGGCTATTCTACTGGAGAAAATTCAACCAATACTGATGAATAACTGCAAGTAGGCAGATATACAGTAACATCTCAATTTATATGGTAGAAGTTAAAACACTAAATCCCTACAAAATGAAAGGGACGGTTTATTATTATTATTATTTTTAGTAACGTGTATTTCTATAGCTCCGACATATTGCGTAGCACTTTAGATTTACTTTTACAATGGCCTGTTTTAAGTGACATTTTAAATTTTTTTTGCCTCCTTACAGTTTGGAATTTAAAATGCTCTATGGTCATTGACAGTGGATGCACACATTACTTAAAGTGTTACTTAAAAGTCTTTTACCTTGGTTAAGTCTTTGAGGCAGATGTTCAAATATGTGATCCTCAGCTGCCTTCACTACTGCGCTGTCTTCTTCAGGCTCCTCCCTTCCTCCACTCTCTTCATTCTCATTGGCTATATTTTCAGGAGCAGGAAGTGCAAGAGGCCTGCCAGGCTGTGGTCTGTTTAACAGTCCTAGGGGGTACAAAAAATACAATATTTAGTTATAATAAACCCACAAACCCAGTATTTTTATTACCTTGTCAAACCACGCAGATAAAATGCTTAGCAGAACTTTTAGATTATCTCACGCCTTTTAAATTCACATTTATTAAGTAGCAGATTGGAGCAATGTCCGTTATTAGGTCTTTGATCTGTATATTAAATTATAAATAATTAGAACGATGAAGGGCTTTGAAATACCACAAGATGGAGCCACAACAATCTGAACTAAGGTGCATTTTCAGTGTTTCCCCGCTAGAGCAAAGAAGATACAAGCAGCACAGGTTTATTTGCCGCCTGAATTCTCTTCAATTTCAGGTCACTCTGGAGCAGAGGAACAGTGAAAAGTTCTAAGTTGCTGTTGGGGGCCTGGGCCACTCAGTCTATGTGAATAAATGTATATAATGTATACGCCTGCAGAACAATTTATCTTTCCGATTATTTTAATGATGGGGATGTCTGTGAAAGATTCCACTTTGTGATGCACTGGCTTCTAGTCAAGCTACTGGCCCAATAGCTTGTATTTAAAACCTCTTCACTTTTCACAATTTATGACATTTGCAGATTAAAGCAGCAAATGAATGAATAATCCACTTATTACCATTCCTCTTGAGGAAATGTAGAGCATCTCTGTATCCCTGCTTGCACATGTCCTTAAGTACCTGCAAATTCAAGAAATATATAATGGTATATAATATAATATGTAATAGTATATCATGGTTAGAATTACTAATGGGTTTATAGGCTAGTCCACGTCAGTGGAAACATGAGAGATAAAACATGACCTTTCTGCCAACCAACCGACATTACTATTTAAAGGTCCAGTAACATGAATTTTTTAAAAAATTTGTTTGTATGTAACAAAACAAAAACAAAAACCACCAAGACATAAAGGGATACTGTCATGGGAAAACATGTTTTTTTTTTTTTTTTTTAAACGCATCAGTTAATAATGCTTCTCCAGTAGACTTCTGCACTGAAATCCATTTCTCAAAAGAGCAAACAGATTTTTTTAATATTCAGTTTTGAAATCTGACATGGGGCTAGACATATTGCCAATTTCCCAGCTGCCCCTGGTCATGTGACTTGTGACTTGTGCCAGCACTTAAGGAGGGAAATGCTTTCTGGCAGACTCTTGTTTTTCCTTCTCAATGTAACTGAATGGAACGCAGTGGGACATGGGTTTTAACTATTGAGTGCTGTTCTTATATCTACCAGGCAGCTGTTATCTTGTGTTAGGGAGGTGTTATCTGGTTACCTTCCCATTGTTCTGTTGTTAGGCTGCTGGGGGGGGGTAAATGGAGGGGGTGATATCACTCTAACTTGCAGTACAGCAGTAAAGAAAAATTGAAGTTTATCAAAGCTCAAGTCAAATGACTTGGGGCAGCTGGGAAATTGACAATATGTCTAGCCCCATGTCAGATTTAAAAATTAAATAACTGATGCATTTTGAAAAAAAACATTTTTTCCCATGACAGTATCCCTTTAAGAAAAAAAACATACCAATACTCCTCTTCAGAAAAGGTGACAGGGTGACTATCCATTGTGTGGCACTCGATATCTCCTCCCTGGCTATGTCCTATAAGGAAGGCAGGGAGGAGAAATCAAGCGCCGCATGATGGATCACCCAATCGCCTTTTCTAAAGAGGAGCGCAACTGCGCAAGCGGAGTATCCATAAGTTAT
>CM044438.1:13606889-13626285 GCA_024363595.1 Xenopus borealis
CAGATGTGATGTCATGCGCATAAGCCGAATGAAAAGCCACAAGTTCAGGCAGCTTTTCTGTGCATGCGCATGGGCTGTCATGGCGGCTCAAACCGGGAGCTCCCTGGGCTGTGCTCTAGTTTGCCAAATACTGCACCAGTTTGTGGTATTGTGGAACAGAGAGTATGCACGTGCAATAAAGAGAAAAGACAGAGGATTGCAACTTATTACTTATACAGTCCCTATCTAGTGCAGTTTTCAGCAAACAGGACCCTGCACCCCCTATATGACAGGGGTTACTTTAACAAAACGAATGAGATGAAGTGGAAATAACTAAATTACAGAAAATAATAAAAAACTACAGAGCAAATCTGGTGCTCACATTCTTTGTTCACTCTATAAGAAATACATTCATATGTAGGTAGATTACAGAATGCCTTTATATTTCTACTATTTCTACTCCCTGCTCACTTGTATGTTAAACAGTAGCCATAGAAAGAGTGAGAACTGTCTGACATGCAAGTAAACTGGCAGGTTAAACTATATTGTGAAGGAGGTGAAGAACTAGGATTTCACACATACAATATTCAGTTGCCTATTCTAGGGGCACCGGATATGACTAGAAAAGGCCATAATGTGGGGATTGGAGTGATTTAATAGTAATAATAATAGTAATAAAATAGTAATAAAAGAACATGAAGCTATGTATAACATTACACAGCTTGGCAAATGCAGTCAAACCTGGATTTTTCAGAGGCCTGAAAAAAAAAACACAACACACAATTCATGAATTTGTAATTCACAGAAACATAAAATTGAGGTTTGACTGTGGTGGAACCAAGAAAAAAATAATGCTGCAAAATCCGGGAGAATGTAAATTGCAGAATGAAGTCAGACTTGTATGTTTTTTAACACCTGTTTTGTATAAAATTTGTGTTAACCTCAAATTATATATTTCCTTCTTTAACAACATGGAAATTAATCCAGGCAGGGTAAATTCCTTTTACCCCAGAGTGAGCCTGTGTAACCTACAAGACGTTGAATATCATATTATATTTGAAAATTTCCCTTTAAAAAAACTTTTGTAATTTACCAAAATTTGAAATAATAGGGAAAATTGGTCTTGTACGTTCATTTTACTGAAATTAGTCCCCCACTGAATATTGAGGCCAGCAGTCTTTTCATCTGTGAGCATCTGCCATAAGACCCCTTCCGTATTCTTAAAAAATATATATATTTAAAGAAGTTCATCTCAAACTTTGCCAAGCTGGCTGCTGAGTCCGCACGAAGCAAAGTAATTTTTTCAGAAAGTATAAATTCCCTGGTCGTTCAGTGTCAGAGACAAGACTTTGGAATTTTTGAAGCTTGTCTAGTCTTTTATTGGGAATCTGTTGTTCCGGTTTCCAGTTTCTGAAGTCTTCGCCTTCTTAGTTCTACATTGTCCGGTTCTTCTGTTGTGGTCTCCCCTCCCTCCGCTCCACTGAGAGTCTCCACACTTACTGGAGCTGGAGAAGCGGCAAGATAAGATTTTAACAACATGTTGGGAGTCTTTTACTGCAGTTGATTTATATAAAATGGTTTATTTAAAAATGATTTACAAGAAGTAATACAAGAGAGTGCTGGTCCACAAAACACAGTGAACCCCGACAGATTGTTTGGAGACACACTGACTTCGATATATATATTTTAGGGATGCACCAAATTTGGGATTCAGCTTCTTTCAGAAGGATGTGGCCGAATCCTTGTGTCTGGCCAAACTGAATATGAATTTGCATATGCAAATTATGGGAGGGGAAGGAAATCACGTGACTTTTCATCACAAAACGAAGTGAAAAAAATGGTTAACATTTTTTCCTTTCCGGGCCTTAATTTGCATATGCAGATTAGGATTTGGATTCAGTTCTGTATTCAGCTGAATCTTTATATATATATATATTCATAAAACAGTTCATAGGCCACATTAGTCACTGGGCAAGGACCACATTAACGCGTTGATAAAGTCCTCAACTGTTCCTTTAAGGAGACTTCAACCCGTAACTAAAAAAAACCCTACCCCCCCTCCTCCCCAGCCTAACTGCCCCCCCCCCACCGGTGGGGAAATGCCACTAACTTTTTACTTGCCCCTCAGTGCAGATTCAGGGAGCACAGTTCACGGCAGTCATCTTCCAGATCTTGGTGTCTTCTTCCAGAGCTTCAGTAATTTCCATCCATTTCTGAACTGCGATCCCTGAATCTGCACTGAGGGGTAAGTTTGGGGCATTTCCCCTGGGGGGCAGCTAGGTTGGGGGGGGAGGAAGGAGGGTGTCTATGTAGGGTAGGGTTTTTTTTTACTTAAGGGTTGAATTCTCGTTTAAGTCCCCATTAAGATGCAATCATTGACCTAGGAATCAAATGATCATATCATGTGGCCTCAGTGTCTGTGGCCACATTGGATAAAACTAAAAACTTTGGCCACTAATGAGATCTCTAGATGTATGGGCAGTATTACATGAATGGCTTATGAATATTTACAAAACTGCTACTTGGAATGCCTGTGGCTGGCTTAACAGATAAGGATGCTTAGTTGAGAATGAGAACTATATAAATACATAAGTATCAGAAACTGTTAGAAACCATGTGTAAAAATATATAGCACCCCAGCCCTGGCTTGCCAACGTGGGGAAACTCCAATGTGCCCCACTTTCACAACCTGAAAAGCTTTATATACTGGCTATTGCACAGAATTAAATATCTGGGGGACCTCATACACAATTCCACCTTTATCTTGCATGAGGGACTCAAATCCTAATGCTAAACACAAAATCTAGAGGTGGCCATACACAGGCCGATAAAAGCTGGCGACAGACAGAGTCGGCAGCTTATTGGCCCGTGTATGGGGTCCTCCGATGGGCTTCCGCGATCGATATCTGGCTGAAAGTCGCCAGATGTCGATCGGTCAGGATCAACAATTGGATCAGCCCAATATCACCCACCTTAAGGTGGGCATATCGGGGAGCGTTTCACTCGTTTAGCGACATCGTCAAACAGTGGAATCTCTACGTGTATGGCCACCTTTACACTATTCAGATACTTCCAAACCCAGGGTTAGACTGGGCGCAGGACAGGGGGCCCCCTGTCCAAATTCCTTAGGCACTCCCTGTAGAATAACCTACACAATTAATATCCAGGCTTTATCACAATCTGATGGAATGTCATTTCTATTTCTAACTACACAGGAACACTGGCAAACAGACATTCCCAATCTCAGCCAAGATGACTGATGGAACCATCTACAATAGCCATTCAGGATAGGCTAATTCAATATAAGGTTTTTCACCAACTGTATACAGCCCCTGATACTATGTGTTATAAAGACCTAACAACACCAGCCTCAGATGCAGAACCCCCACAGCCAATTATAAGATTTAGACTTGTCTCCTTCTGGTCCCATTAATACACTCCCTAACATCTATATGTGACTTCCCCCAAGTACTCTCCCTCACTGTGTGCCATTCAATGTAGAATGGGATTTAATATTTTCCTTTACATCTTCTTTATTGTTTCAAACGCCAGCTGCAGGGGACAAAGATCATGGAGCCAGATTTAAACACATAAACTGGGATTCTGTTTGGAGGATTACTTTGCTGCAGCCACTGGTTCTGCAGAGTTGGAGAAAGTTTGTATTAAACAATACAAAAAGGATAAAATCCACAATAGATTACATGACAACACAGGACCCCGTGCAGTTTGCATATTCAGATATTATTTAACTTGTGCTGTATGACGATCCCTAAGCAGCCCAGATCACACTGAGCATGTCAATAGTCTTGGTCTTGCAAAGATGTATAACAAAGTTACAAGATGACAGCCCCCTGTGGCCAACTTTGAAAGCATAAATCACTTGTTTGATTAGGCTTGTGGTGCAGTAAGTTCATGTTTATGTTTAGTATACAAAATACAGCATTTGTAGCTTTGTTGTATTTTAGACTTTAGTTTCCCTTTAATAAAAAAACCAAGATTGTGTTATTGTAATAAAAAGGCATAGGATCAGTTAGAAATTGCAAGCACATATTTCTACCCACTGTGTACCTGATTGCTGGGAGGAATCTGTGGTCACAGTGGAGATGGTGTCCACGGGGATAACTGGCTCGGAAACACTGGAGCTAGTAGGCTCTGTAGAAGCTGATGAAGGTGTAGACGCAGAGGAAACAGGTGGTTGAGGGGGACTGTGAAAAAACAAAAGTAGTGTAAAACCAGATTGTAACAAGCAATCTCTTTTGGAAAGTGCCGGCTTTAATTTTTGTATCCGTTATTGGCTGAATTTTTAACGTAATCTGTATATTCAATGTACATACCCAACTGTACAGCACTGTGGAATATGTTGGTGATTTATTAAAAAAAAAATTTAATGTTGGCTTTTACAAATATTTAAATTATTTATTATTGACAAGAACTTATCCATACAGATAAATATGCAACCAATAACTGATGCAAAAGGAGTTTGCTGTTCTTGAAGAACCATCCCACATTTCTCTAACAATTGTTTATTATTATTCATATATGGATAGGAATTTTCAAGAACAAGAGGTGTCCAGTTTTGTATGGGCATACATACTGTAATTGTATTGGCATTATTATTTTGCATCTGTCCTCTAATAACACCTGTTTTTTTTTTATATAAGAGACAGTTTAAACATGGACACGCAATCCCTTGATATATACTTGTAGCTTAGCATATTGCCTTCTAACATATTCACAATACATTAACAGTACAGATACGGAGAACAACAATCACAGAAATTACAGTGGTGGTTTCATTTTGATAATTTGTTTTGCAGTGTGTATAGGCGAGAGTGCTTTGAATTCATACAGTATATATATAGTTCATTTACAGTATAACCCTTATCTTCCCAAATTTAACTTTTCCTGCAATTTAAGTTTTTTCCTGCGGTCCCTTCACTTCTATGTGCATTACTCTGAGGTCTTTTCCATTCCATCCATTCATACTAGGGTTGTCACCTGTCCAGTTTTGACCCGGAAAACCCGTTTTTTTGAAGGGCTGCCAGGGTCAAAACTGCCTGCCCAGTTTTTCAAATAAGGAAAGTCGGGCAGGATTTCCTAGGATTGACGTGGCAATTGACCACGTCATAGCCCCACCCCCTGCTGCCGTGGCACACAGGCCCGGACACCTTAGTCGCGTCATGGGACCATTATGTCACAACCCCCCATACATCATGGCCCCGCCCAGAGTTCGGCAGTAAAGAAGGTGGCAACCCTAATTCATACACATACTTGTACAGTTTCTTCTGGATGCAGCCATATGTTTGTCCTGACACTCATAAAGGACCGGGGCACAAAAACTTTCCAAGGAAAGGAAAGTGGCAGCTTGATTGAAGAAGGAAGGGGAGGAGAGAGACAGAAGGCTGTAAAAAGCCGTTTGGGTTGACAGGTTGGTTAAAGTTGGAGAAAGGAACAAGACTGTGATTGGGGGCTACTGTTTTGGAGAAGGAGGTGTTGGGGGAAAGCTGTTTGGAGACAGAGGCTGAAGGGAACAAGGTCTTGACAAACCAAGAGAGTGCAGTGAAAGAGAAGGTGGGGGGGAAGAAGCAGTATGGGAAGGAAGAGAAAGGTACCGGGGCACAAGACTGGAGAAGAAAGGAATGGGGAAAGTCACAAGAGCTGTGAAATATCTTTACTGTATTGTTGAAGCATGATAAATAATTTAGCTGATAACTCGGTTTCAAATTAAAAAAAAAAAAAAAAAAAAAAAAAAAAAAAAAAAAAAAAAAAAAAAAAAAAAAGATTCCTACACATTTCTGTTCCCTTATTTAACGTTTTCCTGGGTTTTTCATGGTCCCTTGAAAAACTTAAATTCAGGGTTTTACTGTATTGAGGAACCAATGTTTGTGACAATTGTTGCTTTCTTTTCTCTGTTTCAGATCTACTCTAAAGGGAAGTAACTGGACCCAGTTTTATTTGTAGCTCTTACTCTCTAATGTACATACCATGTGTAATGCTTACCCTATGCTGGCCAGCACTGTCAGATATTGGTTTATTTGTAGCATTGCTGCATCAAGCAGAGTATGGATATTCTGAAGACACTTCAATCGGGCTTCCAAGTTTTGTCTCCCATGTCCTTCCATTGCTCTCAAGTCCTCATCTGTGAGACCAGCGAAACCAGCAGGGGGCATAGGCATAGGTGATAGACCTGTGTGACAGATATATCATAGCCAAAATCATCTAAAGTGGAACAAGGTGTGCCCTGTCCATGGAGTTCCAGGCAAAGGCGATTTCACAACTCACCAAATGGAGGCAGTATTGGCATTCCTAAAAATGGAGGTGGGAAAGGAAATCCTGGCAGAGCTGCACCAGGCTGTGACTCTGAACCAACATTAGATGTTTCTCCAGGTATTGGTGAAGAACCTGCCAGTAAATTAAATATCCACATTTTGTTTGTGTTAAGACCTACTTATAAAGACCTATTTTAATAAGACATGACTACTAATGCTAAATACACTATCATGATACCTGATGTATAGATATTGTGTTGAATGTTTAAAGGTCTCCAGTGTATGCCTACATACAGTAAGTATATTTATTATGCTGTGTTAAACATTGGAGACACCGGTGATGTTTCCCATAGCGACCAATCAGCAATTGGATTTCAACAGTCTCCTACAAGTTAGAAAACAAAAGCAAACATCTGTTTGGTTGCTATGGACAACGTCACAGGTGATGTTTGTCTCCAATGTTTTACACAGCATGATCAGTAGCCCCCTAAGTATGCAAGCAAAAGTGCTGCACATGTGGTAAATAAAATTTGCCCAGCTGTCTGTATAAAAATATGACCGATACATGCCTACATATATTAGAAATGGAAAGACTACATTGCAGAACTGCAGCCAAGTCCCAAAATCTGCAGACCATGAATTCATAACATTATAATTAAGCCAGTGCACACTTAATATTAGCGTGAAATAGGAAATGTTCAGTGTAAAAATAAAAACAGATAGCCAGTGCAAAATAAATAATGTCTCTAATATAGTTGGTTAGCCAAAAAATTAATGTATAAAGGCTGGAGTGACTGGATGTCTAACATAATAGCTAGAACACTACTTCCTGCTTTGCAGCTCTCTTGGTTTCCAATGATTGGTTACTAGGCATTAACCAATCAGTGACTTGAGGGGGCCACGTGGGTCATAATTGTTGCTTTTGAATCTGAGCTGAATTCTAAGGATCAATTGCAAACTCACTGAACATTTATGTCCCATGTGGCCCCCCTTCAAGTCGCCGACTAACTCAAAGTTAGAGAGCAGAAGAGCAGGAAGTTGGGTTCTGTTACACATTGTGTATTTACCCAGTTTTTTTATTTTTACACTGAACTGTTCCTTTAAACTTGCTTCTCCTGATGACTTTGTATTGCAGGGATGTCTGTGCGTTTGGAAGAGGTACAAATATCAGTAGTGAAGGAAACAAAAGGGTGAAACTTGCATTACCAGAGGATGATCCAGGGTTAGCTTCATCAGGGGGATTGCCACCGGGGGCACCAGGAACAGGTGGGAATGGGCCCATAGGAGGCCATAGAGGAAACATACCAGGAGGGAATGGAGGTAGCATTCCAGGAGGAACTGAAACAAAAAAAGATATAATTATTTGTTATGAAAAGAAAATGCAATTATCAGTGTTCACCTATTTGCAATGAGGTGCTACCTTACAAACATAAACATAAACATAACCCTGAAGCTGGGGCTTCAAGCTGACTTACAGTTAGGCTGAGGAGGGATAACAGGAGTTGGTTGTTGTTGAGCCTGATTATGATGTTGATTGTGCTGCTCTGCTGCAGTCTGGGGCTGAGTTGGGAGAGAAGCTCTCAGCACATCCATGCGGCAGGTAGGACAAGTCTGCTGTCTCTGGAACCAGGAGCGCAAGCAGCTGAAAAGAGAAGAGTCAGTGTTACACAATCGTTCATTGCCATAAATTAAAACAGATTATGTGATGACAGCATCCCTTTAACCCTCTGTCTGCTAAACTATTACATGCAAGCAGCATCACATGTTGACAAACAATGTGATATATATACAGATTACCAGGGATGCACCAAATACAGGATTCAGTTTGGGATTCTGCCTTTTACAGCAGGATTCGGCCGAATCCTTCTGCCTGGCAGAATCCTAATTTGCATATGCAAATCACACAACTTTTTGGCACAAAACAAGGAACTAAAAATGTTTTCCCCTTCCCACCCATAATTTGCATATGCAAATTAGAGTCCGGATTCGGTTTGGTATTCGGCCGAATCTTTCAGGAAGGATTTGGGGGTTCAGCCGAATCCAAAATAGTGGATTCGGTGCATCCCTACATATTACATCTTAATCTTTAAATGTTCCAAAAAATAGAATTTAATAAAACCCTATAGATGGCTCTACAGACCCCTACATTTAGATGTATATCTTTTCCCTTTAACCTCTTCAAAAGATAACAAACCTGGTGTGAAATATGTGATTGCATGGCAGTCGCTTTGCTCCTGTTACCATCTCTTCTCTGCAGATGATACACACATTGTCCGTCGCTTGGAGCTCCTCTGCTGTTGCATCAGGATACCTGTGGGCCAGTATAAAAGTGCAGTTATTAATCTTTCTTTATACAAGTGTACAGGTATCAAGTCCCAACAAGGCTGATTTAGAGAGGTTTAGGATACTGAATGGATGAATATACACCATTATTCTTTTGTCATTGTGCAAATAAATTCATTTTCTTAATCAAATAAATCAGCATAATATCAGGGTGAGCAATGTTTTGCTGTTGCTCCTATCAATGGCAGGGGTTTTCCATTACCAAGAAGCAGCCGATGCTATTGAAAATTCACCAGAAATCCCATCCGCAGGGACATCGGCAACAGGTGTAGAGGACAATTCGCTGGCAAAAGAGACCATCGCTAGCGCATTTTAGTGCCCTTTCGCCAGGTGCATTTTCACTCAGGTGAACAAACGTTACTCCCCAAATTCACTAAAGTGCAAATTTCACAGAACGTTACCTCTTTCGCCAGAGTTTCCTTCAACAGCTTAGACCTGGCGAACTGAAAAGCTGAAGCTACATCCTCCTCAATCTCATGTCACTGACATCAGATCCTGAATGCCGAAAAGTCTTCAAAAATTTTACACTGGTGTTTTTTCATATTTCAAAGCTGGATTGTATTTAAAAGTTGTAAACCTTTTTTTTTAAGCATTTTAGGGGCATGCCACTTGTTTAGGATGGGCTCGTGTCTGGCATTAGAGGATCTTTTTTTTTTTATTTAAGTCTTTATTTTGTTTAATACAGGGAAGGGGGAGGTATACAGTCAACACAAATTTGGTTCACAGCTATAAGTTGAGCAAAGAAATGTGGTGTCTCCGTTATCCTCGCAATAGGAGCTATCATAGGGGTTCAATTATACAATACATTCCTATAGTGTTACAGCCAACATCCTATCTAATCACCTTCTGCGACTAGAGGATCTCTTTTATCTTTATTTTGCTTCCTTGAACATTCTTAATAATGATAATGATAATAATAAGTGGCCACTTCAAGCATTTGCACCAACATCTCTATAAAAAAGAGAAATAGCTGCACTCACTTAATGAAGAAAAAGCCTGGGTGCACACTGCAGAAAAATCACATAGAATATCATGTAAAGCACTAACAGGACTTAAAATATGGTGAAAAAGAGATAAAGTTTATTTGTTACTCCAACTTTTCGGTCTGCCTTGAGACCTTTGTCAAGGTCAAGTGCCTTGCTTTACATGATATTATATATATATATATATATATGTGTGTGTATGTGTGTGTGTGTGTGTACACGCCCTATTCAAATTGACCTAAGAGTGTACTGAAGTTTTGCTAGGCAGAAACGAACATTAGCGAAAGTCCCCTATGAAATGCTCGCGCTGACTAAATTAACGCCAGTGAAACTTTGCAACGTTCGGCTGCAGAGACGCAACTTTGCATTTTAGTGAATTAATGTAGTGGTAGCGAATTTGCGCCTGGCGAAGCCTTCATAGGTGAAAATTTGCCCTTAAGTGAATTTGCCCCATGAGTGGATGCAGACAATTGATTCTACAAGCTTTTTCATATATTAGCAAATCTGGTGGGTGATCACATCGAAATTTCTCAGGGTATAAAAAATCAAATATCTCAGGTTATAGTTTTTCCATAATGTAAAACTCTCTAGGTCTCTGTGTTTCCCAATATACTCTACCTAATATATAAATATTTTCTTCCATCCCATTACTACTCACAGAGTGTTCATATTTCTTATTGCTCTTCTTGACATTATAGCATCTGTCACCGCTTTCTTAAACTGTCTGCAGAGACAAAATTAAAGTTTATTCTGTAAATGCTGGCTGATCAGGAACTGAACAGGTCAGCAATTGTACAACAAAATCACAATAATTAATGGTTATACTGTCAGAAACCAGCCGCCTAGCAAAATATGATAACTAAAGATTGGTTTTGTAAGTGCAAAGCCGTCTCTCTCACCTCATTGCCAGGTACATGGGCCTGATAGCGAAGAGAGGGAATGTGTGAACTTTCACCATGATTGTCATAAAAGCCACGTACAGCAAAACCTTTATAAAACCTGCAGAGGAGAAATAGAAAAGAAAAACCTGTCATTGCAGATTCTCACTCAATCTCCTGGTTACAGTTTGATTTCCAACTAAAGTGGGGAGCTTATTAGCCCTAGTCTGACGGATATCAGGCCAAATAAATTGTCAGCTATCTCTCAAACAGGTTAGAAAAATCTCATCTGGAAAGTTCTCCATCAGCAGAGCATTTGATCCAGCATGGTGGCCAGATCAGATAAAAAGCTGCAAATCTTGGCAAATCTCAGTGAAAAAAGCTTTTCCAATAGCAATACAATCGTTCCCTTTGATGATGATGATCATAATAATAAAATGATTACAATTGAATGATGATGATTGGCTGACGATGAGGATTGAATGTTGAGGATGATTGAATAATGGTGATGATCATCACATTCCACAGCAGTTTACAATAGAAGGGTGTTTAGATCAAATGTACATACAGTCAAATTCTGTGTGCTGTTGTTACTTGCTTACCTAACGCTATTTAGCTTTTTAATCGGTTTGTCTTGCACCTGATCTTAATAAAATAGATAAGTTAATAATTTCACCAGAAAAATATGCCATGGGAAAGCAATGTCAGTTATGTAACTTGCTTCACTAGTATCAAGAGGAAACTGAACCCCCCCAGTAGCAGATACAATAGGGATTCAGAGGGAATATGTGAAAATCTGGATCATTTTCCCTGTAAATTAGAGAGTGTTCCTTTTCCCAAATGTTGCAGTAACAACAGTCTTCTACACGGATGTTGTGGGTGCTTTTCTGTGGTTAACTTTTTTTTTATGGTAATTCATTTTAAAGTTGAGTAGGTTAACGTTTAGGCCAGGTTTCTACCTTACAATCTGTACAAGGTATTGCACCATACATGTGCTCCAAAACAAAGGATGATGCAAATAAAATCAATCTCCCCAGAGTTCACAGTTTTCATTAAGTCATATCCAGTTACGGTGTGACAAGAAGTACAGTTACCTGTGAAAAGTTCAGTGTATAACATGTAGACGGCTTTGTTATCCCATGGATTTTCACTTTGGAGATCCACCGAGTGAAGGATATATTTTATAAACACAGCGAGGATCATAGTCATAAGTATGGCATACTGGGCAAAAGAAAAAGTAAAATATTAGAATGCCTACATCACCAGAAAAGAGAGAACAAACAACAGCTGCTTACATTACACAACTGGAGCAAGTGCTACAAAAACATCATAAAAATTCCTGTATGTAATTGCACTGCATCTCTACCTTGTCCAGCTCTACAGCAAAATATTAGGTCCTTGGGGTGCGGTTAACTTGGTGGGTTTTGGGTACCGGGCAAAACTGGCACCCAAGCATTTGAAGGACACAGATATTCCAGTTATAGAATTAAAGCCAATACAGGTATGGGACCCGTTACATGGAAACCCTTTATCCAGATAGCTTTATAGAAAGGCCATAGGGGCAGCTTTACTAAAGGGCGCTGACGCTAGCAACTTATCGGCAGAAATCTCTTCTGCAGGGACATGGCCAATTCACTAACAGCGCAGACGACTAACTAGCGAAAGAGACCATCGCTAGTGTTCGTTCTCACTCTATCGCTAGGTGACTTTTCGCTCTGGCGAATGGTCGTTGCTTGGCAAATTCAATAAATTGCAGAATTTAATAAACATTACCTCTTTTGCCAGAAAGAAAAAGAAGCTACATCTTCCTCAATCTGAAGTCAGTGACATCATATCCATATCCATATTGCCTTCAAAAGTCTTATTGTGCAAACATTTTTTTTTACCGGCCTGTAAAGCCGGTAAATACAATGACTTGGGGGTGAAAAAAAGACTTTCCTTCTCCTTTAACACTTTTGTTAATTTGCAAAATCACATAAAAATACTCACAAAAGACAAGTTCTTACCTCAAACCCAAAGACTAGCTGCACAGATGCCCCTCTGGTAACGAGACTGTGATAGGCATGTGACACAAACAAAGCATCCAGTACACCCAAGAGTAACATAAGAGCTAGAAATTAACAAATTCAATAGACAAATTAAAGGAGAATTAAAGTAAGCTTTATCAGAAAGGTCTATATAAATACACAAGTAAACTCTCAAAGTAATGCTGCTCTGAGTCCTCTGTCAAAAGAAATACAGCATTTCTTTCCTTCTATTGTGTATACATGGGCTTCTGTATAAGTTTAAATCTCCAGGGCTAGGGCTTGAGCATGCTCAGTTTGCTCCTCTCTCCTCCTCCCTTCACTGCTGTAATCTGAACCCAGACATATGAGGAGAGACTCAGGCAGGAAGTGATGTTACACCAAGCTAATATTGCAGCTGCTAACTTAAACAAACAGAGAGCTGTTTTTCAGGTATGGTAAAGCATTCTGCAGAATAAATATAGTGTTATAGCTTGCACGATTGTGGCTAATCAACTGGCAATTAACTGCTTTGGTAACTTTCCTTCTACTTTAACAATGATTAATACAAATAATTCCAAGGATAACCTCTTGAGCTTTTTATATTTACCAGAATAAGCAACTGCTGTATATATGACTGTAATACACAAAAGCCGTAAATATCTTGTAAATTATATCCTTATAAATGGTGAGTTCTGATGTCAGCAGTTATAAACGGTGAGTTCTGATGTCATTTCTATCACATGATTCCCTGAAACTTGTGTATTATAATCAGGCCCGGATTTGTGGAAAGGCCACCTAGGCCCGGGCCTAGGGTGGCAGGATTTAAGGGGGCGGCATGCTGGCCAGCCACACCCACATTGGTTCAGAAACACTAGGGATACACAGGAGATACAATAGTTTTTTAAATTTCCCGTGCACCAATCCCCATTGCTCTGGTCCTGATGATGAAAATTTGCGAATAAAGGGCAGAGTAAGGGGGGGACGAACGGCAGTGGGCCTAGGGGCGCCCCCTACGTAAATCCAGCCCTGATTATAATAAATAAAGTACCCCCAGTTGCAAAATATGAGGATATAAGAAGTTACCTCGGAGTTCCATTGACCTTCGGCCTTGTGTTTTTATATGGTCATGAAACTCCTCGGTAACTTATAATATCCTTATATTTTACAAGAGGGGGTACTTTATTCACTATATAATGTTCATATTATTCAGCATAAAAAGCATTTAAATAAAGAAATAATAAAAGATAGGTTAAATAATCCACATGAGAGCTTGCTTGGGTTGCGGTAAATTCATAGCAAATGCAGCTGTATGCAAAACACATAACGGCTATGTAAGAGAGGAAGTGATATTAAAGCCTTTGTGCTGTACCTTCTGGAGGTTTTACACAGAGGCAAAACACCCATGAAGATCACTGGGGTGGCTCAAGACTTTACAAAATAAATTAATGATACTTATATGTATTAAGACTTCTGCAGTACATGTGACCATAATAGGTTTTAATGGAATGCTGTACATATACTAATAGAGCAAATATTTTGGTGGTGCAAGAACACATACCAAGTATACGGAAGTGGAAAAGCCAGGAAATATTTGGACTGCGTTCCATCTGCAGAAGAAAAAAGATTTAGCACTAGTGCTGTGCGGACAGTACATTACACATAAATCTAACTGCTTATTGGTTGTTAGGGGTTACCAGGCTGGAACAAAACAACATACATGTTTAGGTTTTAAACAAAGATAAGGCAACAAAGCACTTCTGAAATGCTACACTTTATTTTTTAAGGGTTGAATCTAATATTTTTGAATTTTTTTCATGGTCAAATTCTCAAATTTGACTAGGTAATTATCCAAGTGTTTTTAAAAAATTCGAATTGGATTTTTCAAAATTTATCATATTCTGGCCCTTTTACAATTCGAATATTGGAGACCTAAAACCTGGAGAATTACTGTGTAAGTCAAGGGAAGAAGTTTCGGGGATCAATTTGGAGATGTTTGCAGCCTTCCTAACATTCATGTTTTTCCTGAGAAAATTAGAGTTTTCGGGTTGTTTAAATTCGTTCGAATTTTAAAAATCAACTTTATTAATACATTTTGGCAAGACGAATTTCAAATTCATTTGAATTTAAGGGAGTTTGAACAAAAAAATTCATATAAATTTGAAATGCAACCTTTGATAAGGGGATAAATGGGCCCAGGGGCGTAACTCCCCGGGGGAGCAGGGGGTGCAATTGGGACAGGGTCCGCACCCCCGCAGGGACCCCCAGCAGACTGCGCCCACTGCAGCAGCATGGAAGTTACACACAGACGAGGGGGGGGGAGCCCCGGATGCACGGCTCGCCCCCACCAAGTTCCGTTACTGAATGGGCCTCTATCGGTAGAACTCCACGGTGTGGTGTGCCTCGAGCAGACACGTCGCCATGCATGCGACGTGTCGGATGTCCTGACGATAAAAGAAGTGAACGTTGTAAGAACTACATTTATCTGACAGTTGGATGAAAACGATGTGTTCTTACTTGTGATTTCACATTCACTTCCTGTATCTTCAGGACATCCGCAGCTCGAGGCACACCGCGGAGTTCTACCCTAAATGTTCAATCAAATAGAATTCTGTACAATTCACAATGTTCCTTACAAAATCAACACGGTCCTCAGCAAGCCAGTGAAAACACTTTAGGAACAGCAAAAGGGTAAAGAGAGCCACAAAGCGTGGACTGAAATCATCACGGAACACGGTGAATGCCAGGCAGGTTTCCGTCACAGCGTACCAGGAACGTTCCAGAAGATGCTAATGGGACAGATGGAACAGGAATGATAATGCAATATAAATTAGTTGTGAGGACATAATATGACATGTCAGGCAGGCTAGAATAAAAAAGAAGAAGCAATAATAACAGAATAGAAACAGTGACCCCTAATCTACAATAATACGGTTATAGAATAACATATTTCCAATTAATATAAAGACACATAATATGCCCAAATTATATTTGCATATACAATTTTAAAGTAATACTGATATTTTTCTATCAATGATGGTTGGCATTACAGGTATGGGATCCATTATCATTATTATTATTACAGGAATATAGACTCTAGTATAAGCAAATAATCCAAATTTTTAAAAATGATTTCCTTTTTTCTCTGTAATGATAAAACAGTAGCTTGTACTTGATCCACACAAAGATATAATTAATCCTTATTGGAAGTAAAACCAGCCTATTGGGTTTATTTAATGTTTACATGATTTTGTAGTGGGTTTAAGGTATGTAGACACAAATTACAGAAAGATCCGTTATCTGGAATACCCAAGGTCCCGAGCATTCTGGATAGCAGGTCCCATACCTGTACCAGCAAAGACTCCCCAGCCCAGTATTGCCATTTCTCTTTCTGACGCTAAGCCTGCACAGTTCTAATTGAGAGTATGCAGTGCTCCTAGAACTGCAGGGTGTAAGAATATCAAAGAGAGACGTTAAAGCTGGGCTAGGGCGAATTCTTAAAGGAAAACTATACCCCCCGAACAATGTATGTCTCTATAAAAGATATTGCATAAAACAACTCATATGTAAAACACTGCTTCATGTAAATAAACCATTTTCATAATAATACACTTTTTTAGTAGCATGTGCCATTGGGTAATCATAAATAGAAAATAGCCATTTTAAAAAATAAGGACAGCCTCCTGGGATCCTAGGATTCAACGGTGCACACAAACATACCAAACAAACTATAAAGTTACTGTACGTCACGTGGGCCAATTAACAGACAGAGTTGTGTCTTTTGCTTCCACACTTCTTCCTGTTACAGTTAGAGTTGAAATATTTCTGGTCAGGTGATCTCTGAGGCAGCACACAGACCATCACCAAATGGTGGTTCAAGGCAAGAGATGTAAAAGGACAATATTTACTTAAATATATATACCAGGTTGGTAAGATTCTTTAATATGTCACATCATTTGATATATATATATATATCTGATGCTCAAGTATTCATTTTGGGGTATAGTTTTCCTTTAAATAAAACTCTCACGATCCTCGCTTTTAGTGGGAACATGTCTCTACCTCTGTAAACCTAAAATAATAAACGTGGTTAACTTGTGAAAATATAGGAGACCGATGCCCAGTAAGTGATAAAAAAATAATGATCTGTACTGGTAAGCACACGTCAATATATTAAATCCAACTTATTAGATGTAGAGGGCCAATAATATCTCATAAAGCACGTTGGAAGGCTAAATTATATTAAAGGGTTTTTTTCAAATTCCAACACATTTTCATTTCAGTTGGTTTCAAACAGTTCACCAGAAATAAAGACTTTTTTCAATGAATTTCAGTTTTCTCTGTGACTGTTTTTGTGTAAAGTTTCATTTTTTTAATCGATCAATTAGGAAAAACTGTAGCTCACCCTTAATAGCGATAAATAGATTTTCCTGCTGGGATGTCCTGTGTTCACATCCCTCAATATGTTCAGAAATAGTAGTAGTAAAAAGTAGGACAAATCCACGGCAGTAACTCCGACTGCAAAGTGCTTTATTGGGGAAAATTACACCACAAAAAGTTTCATTTTTCATCTTCTAAAGCAGCTCTGTAGGGATAGTCACCGACCCTGTAAACCAGGGGTTCCCAACTTTTTTTGGCCCGGGGACCGGTGTAGCGACAATTTATTTGTAAGGACCAGGGGGCCAGGGGGGATTGGAATACATTTCTGGAGCACCAGCATGCAATCCTGGTGTGCAGGCGTCCAATTCGGCACGCCGGTGGCCAATTTGATGTGCCTCAATTGCCGCTACGCTCACAGCCCAGTTTAGGAATGGCCACGTCCCAGCAGTTAGGGGCCCCTGCTGTAAACTGTTCTAAATCAACACATTTAGTGGATACATTTCTTATCTTTGTCCCTGCTGAGCTGAATCCCTATGATTAAGGGATACTCTCCCGAAACGCGTTAGGTGTACATGCAGTTATTTCAATAAAACAGGATCCAGAAGTGCCGTCTTTTTTGTGGATTTTTTCGTGAATCCCTGGGTACAGTCCTGCAGCGGGTCGGGGTACCTGCGGGTTACCTGCAAAAACCTGCAGGTAGAAGTTTCAGTAGCGGGTATAGTCACGGGTTGGTGGTTCTCCGGGTTTGTGGGTCAGGATGTGGGTCTTCTCAATAACGAGTTTCCTCCCTTTTCCTCTGAACACGCTTACTTCTAATGATGTCACTTCCAGTTTACAAAGACGCCAGTTCTGGTTTACAATGACAGCACTTCCTGTTTCTTGATGGTCAGCGGGTCGCGGATCGGGTTGCAGATAAGGTACTTACGGGTCACATAGTGGGTAAGTATGCGGGTTGGGTTTGGGTTCAACAAATTGGTGCCGCGCAGGACTCTGTCCCTGGGTTTCATTAAAGGCAGCTTTGATAAAATAGTTGCTAATACTCGAGAGATACTGCTGAGAATTTATTGAGCTGAATTACTGAACTCCCAGACTCACGAAAGAAAGGAACATTCAACTTTAAACTTAGATTTTGGAAAAATTATTTAAAAAAAAAAAATGGAAATTCATTGAAAAAAAGTCGATTTTCTGAAATCTGAAAACCCCTTTAAAATTGCAATATCATATAATGAAGTCAGTGGAGTTTCTGAGCAGACATGGGGCTCATACAGATCCTTAGGAGGGACATATCTGGCCAGAGGACACATACAATTTCTTATAGAGAGCAGACAACCCGCAAAGTGAAATCTGCAAGTTATACATACTCTTTCAATAAACCACAGACATAGAAACAGGATGGGCAGAGTATAAACCATGGCAGTGTACTATAGTTCAGTTATTCACCAGCAAATCACCGTAGCACAGAAAGTCATTACCTCCATCTCAGCAGCTCGTAGTTGCCCAAAGAAAACTTTGCCCATGAACTTCCCCAGGAGGAAAACCAAAACAAATGCTTGAATATAAAGGATCTGAAAATAGAAACTACAATTCAAATACATTTAAACTTAAAAAAAAAGCACACCACGATCATAATTATTCCTCCCTTATGACCTCTCTACATAGGCTTTAAGACTCTATTAAATTGCTTTAAATTTACAAGTGGCAATAAAAAAAAATAAATAAAAAAAACAATAGAAAAAGTAAAATGAATACAAGGGTGTATACAATATGTATAGGCAGATTTCCCCCCAGCATCGTGGCAGATTCAGCCATTATAGCTCCTCCCAGTTGCACTGCATAAACTATTCCCAATCATACTTACTGCTATACTGGGACTTGATTTGGTCAGGTACACCACAGTGGGGTAGAACTGATTTTTCAAGTAATAAGCATGGGCCACCACGGAAGCCGTGAGGGCAACGCTAGCACCCGTCATCATCGCTGTCCTCATCTTCCCACCTGTGAGATGCCAGCAGAGGTTTATAACAGGTCAACACAGTATGATACAGTACTCACATCTTGAAGAGAATTCACAAATAGAAATAAGCTAAAAACAGACAGTCCCCCTACAACAGAGTGATATTAACAAGCAACATTGCTCATGTGAAACTTACATCCGCCCCACCATATTTACACAGGTAAAGTATAAGAGAAGTGTTAACAGCTTCGTGTCCTGTTGCACTGCTACACACACACACTCTGCTGATTACATCACTTCTGATTTAAAGGGGAACTATCACAAAAGTTTAATATAAGCTTCAACATACTGAAATAAGAAACTTTCTAAATCAGTGGTTCTCAACCTTCCTAATTCTGCGACCCTTTAATACAGTTCCTCATGTTGTGGTGACCCCCAACCATAAAATATTAAAATATTTTTGTTGCCAGCCGAGAGTGGATAGTTAGGAAAGTACAGGAGACAGCGTGGCTGCATAAAGGTTTGTTTTCCATGCCTAGCGCAGCAAAAAAGGAGATTTATGTACTCACCGTTAAATTCCTTTCTCTCCAGTCTTAAGGGGGACACA
>CM044438.1:13769521-13780211 GCA_024363595.1 Xenopus borealis
TAACACCATTATGTTCTACAGAGCTTATCGGCTCACTGCTGTGTAACCGGTGCCTTTTCTCCTTTGGATGACTGCACCCATTGGTACACAGTAGCTTATTTATATAAACAGTAGTGTTTCTGAAGCAAACACAGCAGTTTTACTGTTCCTTTAAAGTATATGCGGAGGTCAGTCCAATAAATAACCCACCAGCGCACCCTGGCCTCTTGCTAAGCGACAGTCCCAGTGCACAGCAAGAAAGAACGGTACCTTCCAATATACTATCAAAGCAAGACTACCTGCACAGTGGACACGATGCAAGTGGGGAGACCTGAGTATTTATTAAAGTGTAACGTTTTGGGGGCACGCCTCTTCGTCAGGCGTACAAACACGTGCTCTGGCCAGGACATTGTGAAACAAGCCCGCATTAAAATTTTAGGGCATTGTAACATGCATGACTGATCAACCTCTGTCTGCATGATATTCTTTATTCCTTGTGGAACACGTTCCTATTGCCAGATCAGAGGTGCAGATTCATTTATCTGCTTTTTAATTCAGTTCATTGTTTGCTGTCTCTTTTCATTCTATTTTCACTGTATTGGTTTAAAAGAACTAAACCCTAAAAATTAATTTGGCTAAAAATGCTATATTTTATATACTGAACTTATTGCACCAGCCTAAAGTTTCAGCTTGTCAATAGCAGCAATGATCCAGGACTTCAAACTTGTCACAGGGGGTCACCATCTTGGAAAGTGTCTGTGACACTCACATGCTCAGTGGGCTCTGAGCAGCTGTTGAGAAGCTAAGCTTAGGGGTCGTCACTAATTATCCAGCAGAAAATGAAGTTAGTCTGTAATATAAGCCGATGCTACAGGGCTGATTATTACATGTTGATGCTAATTGCACTGGTTTCTGTGCTGCCATGTAGTCATTTGCTATATTAAGTACTAATCAGCCTTATATTGTAACTATATTTCTATTCTATGTGTAGTGTATATTGTGAGTGGGTCCCTAAGCTCAGTAAGTGACGGCAGCACAGAGCATGTGAATCAGCAGAAAAGAAGATGGGGAGCTACTGGGGCATCTTTGGAGACACACATTATTACTGCTAAAGGGCTTTGGTTGTGTTTGGCTGGTACAGAAGTCCAAAATATAGAGTACAAAAATTATAGCCTACTTTTTAAGTTAGGCTTTAGTTGTCCTTAAAGGCAGGTCTACCCTCATGAATAAATGTATTGAGTTTGACGGGTTTCAGTTATGCAGCAAAACTCCGTGGTTTGTTTCTTCTGTCCTTGGGGATATCTTCTACGGCTTTACTTGTTAAAGGGAACATTGAAAAATTGTTTAAGCTGCCATAAAAAAATAATTCTAAGCAATTTTCCAACATACATTAAGTCATATTTTCAAATCTTTTCAAGTTATTTGTAACTTTTTCCACTTTTATCTGTTTTTTTTTTCTTTTTCCTCAGCCAAAAAGGGCCCAGATGGTCTTGCGCTGCCAAATAACTATTGTGACTTCTGCCTTGGAGACTCTAAAATTAACAAGAAATCGAACCAGCCTGAAGAGCTTGTGTCCTGCTCAGACTGTGGCCGTTCTGGTATGTTAAAATAAGACCTAGTATATGATGAGCACTAAATACTACATGACACATATAGCTTCTATTTTAATTAGAATGCTTGTGGACTTAAAAATGTTTGTCCTTAAAGGGATACTGTCATGGGAAAAAATTATTTTTTAAATGCACCAGTTAATAGTGCTGTTCCAGAAGAATTCTGCATTGAAATCCATTTCTCAAAAGACCAAACAGATTTTTTTATATTTCATTTTGAAATCTGACATGGGGCTAGACATATTGTCAATTTCCCAGCTGCCCCAAGTCATGCGACTTGGGCTCTGATAAATTTCAATCACTCTTTACTACTGTACTGCAAGTTGGAGTGATATCATCCCCTCCCTTTCCCCCACCCAGCAGCCAAACAACAGAACAATGGGAAGGTAACCAGATAACAGCTCCCTAACACAAGATAACAGCTGAAGGACAAGTAACATGAAAAAATGAAATTGTTTTAAAGTAATAAAAATATTATGCAGTGTTGCCCTGCACTGGTAAAACTGCAGTGTTTGCTTCAGAAGCACTACTATTGTTTATATAAATAAGCTGTTGTGTAGCCATGGGGGCAACTAGTCAAAGAAGAAAAGGCTCAAGTTACACAGCAGATAGCAGATAAGCTCTGTAGAACATAATGTTATCTGTTATCCATTACTTATCCTGTGCCATATAGCCATTTTTCAATTTCCGCCATTGCTACTTAACAGCTTGTCTATATGAACTATAGTAGTGTTTCTGAAGGAAACAGACCAGTTTTAACAGTGCAAGGCAACACTACATGATATTTTCTTTAAAACATTCATTTTGGTGTTACTGTTCCTTTAACACTCAGGACAGTTGTCCTTATTCCGTAATCACCATCTTTGATCTTCTGTCTTGTAAATCTATACGGCAAATATTCACTTACAACCTACGTTGTGGTTGCAGGGCATCCTTCCTGTTTGCAGTTCACACCTGTGATGATGGCGGCAGTTAAGACTTATCGTTGGCAGTGCATAGAGTGCAAATGTTGTAACATCTGCGGAACCTCTGAGAATGACGTGAGTAATTGCTTGCTGCTTATTGTTTGTGAACTTGCCTGAATTAAGCCCCTGTTGCATTCCTTGTTGTTCTTATAACCCTATGCCCTGTGTTAAAGGAGAGCTTTACCCCCAAAATATTTAAGCAAAAGATAATTTATATCCTATTAAGCAGCATATTAAAGAATCATATTAAACTGATATATATATATATATATATATCCCTCCATCCTACTAAAAAAGTATATTATATTTACATGAAGCAGGGTTTTACACGTGAGCTGTTTTATGCAATATCTTTTTATAGAGACCTGTATTGTTCAGGGGGTATAGTTTTCCTGTAAACCTTTAATTTCCAAGGGCCATATTTGCCTTTTACCTTGTTTGCATGGGGAATTGTTAGTCCCGTTGCATATCTGGCAAAACAAAAATGCCATTTAAGAAACTGCCTGCTGTAGCTGATGTTATATTACCTGTGCCAAATACTGGCTTACAGCAAGTGCCTTGTTTTTCCCTTTTCCAGAATTCACAGTGGCCTTTACTCTTCTCCCATTGTTTTGGGTTATTGGTGCAGAAGTTCCTCCTTTGCATTGTGGAAATAGTTTTCATAATTCCCTGTCAGCACAGAATTGGGTTTTCTCATGCCTCTACCTTAGTCCAGTAATGATCAGATTAATGCTATGCCTACTTGGCCATTGGTACTATTTTATTTATATGTTTAAAGGGATGTTGTCATTATTTACGTACACACATTTTGGAGTTTTGTTGTTATGGTTGTCTTTGTATAACTTTTTTAACTTTCATTTCTATTGGGGGATTATGGCTTCATATAGTAACCGCTATATGGTCAGTTATAGTTGTGATGGCATACCAGCAGGGAACAATCTGCAATATTTCATACTCATCATTACTTTAATAAAACTTCAACCAGAACAGAACCATGTGCATTTATGAGAATCCTCCTTTGCAACAAAGAATAGCAAGTATTCTGTTTTTGACTGAATTGGGTATATTTTTCAGTGCTAGTGTAGATTGTTGGCCTCCAGCTAAGCTTAGTCTAATGGCATCTAGTACATTAGACTTAGTTTAAAAATAACTAGTAAATAACTAGGTTGTTGCATAATGTGTCTAAAATAGTTAAGTAGCCAAAAATCTAATGTATAAAGACTAGAGTGACTGGATGTGTAACTGAACACTTCTCAGATCTTTCTCTGAGTTGAGCCCCGCCCCAGGTCACCGATTGGTTAGCTATCGTAGGTAGAAGGATAATGGATTGAAGGCAATACTTTTATCACAATATTTACTCTACACCACACACTATGTTCACCTCCACTTAAAAAAAAATGTCAAAATGGTACTTTCCCTTTAAACGTATCTGTACATTCTGGACAGCTTAATCTGGAGCATTAGTGCCAAGGTTAGAATGGATTTGAGAATGGGGGTTCTTAGGTTCTCCAAGCCCTGTTTCTCCTCTTGTCCTAGAAGTGTTCTGAGCTCCCTGTTTCCGTAGGATCAGTTGCTGTTCTGTGACGACTGTGACCGTGGTTATCATATGTATTGCCTTTCGCCGCCAGTTGCTGAACCACCTGAAGGTAAGGGATGTGTGTTTGTTGCTTGGTGTTGACCACCTTAAAGGACCCGTAACATCAAAAAATGTAATTGTTTTAAAGTCATAAAAATATAATGCAGTGTTGCCCTGCATTTGTAAATCTGCAGTGTTTGCTTCAGAAGCACTACTATTGTTTATATAAATAAGCTGCCGTGTGTCCATGGGGGCAACAAGTCAAAGTAGAAAAGGCTCAAGTTACACCGCAGATAGCAGATCAGATCTGAAGAACATAATGTTATCTGTTATCCTTTACTTATCCTGTGCCATGTAACCGTTTTTCAATTTCCGCCATTGCTGCTTAGCATATTGTTTATATGAACTATAGTAGTGTTTCTGAAGCAAACGGATCTGTTTTAACAGCGCTATATGATATTTTCTTTACTTTAAAACACTTTCATTTTTTGGTGTAACTGTTCATTTAAAGAGGAACTAAAACGAAAATGAAAATTTAAAATAAGCATCAGCATACTGAAATAAGAAACTTTCTAAATACAATCAGTTGAATATTCTGCATTGTTTCTGAAATAAAATGTATCTTCACTATAGATATTCACTAGAGCTTACTCTATTAAAATCCCCAGACATTATATGTCTCTACTTGCAGGATTTGTGCAAAAGGAAGTTATTTTGTTTGTACTAGAATCTGTTACTTGAGTGAGCTCTAGTTCATCTTCTAGGCAAAATGAACTAACCCCTATTAGATATATTGGATATAACTGTCAATGACTATCTGACTCCCAACTCCTGCACGAAGACTGAAAGAAGAGAAACAGATGCTGAGAGAGGAATAGTGAAGATAACATTGATTATTTCAGAAATGATGCAGAATTTTTAATTGTATTTAGAAAGTTTCTTATTTCGGTATGATGAAGCGTATTACATTTTTGTGATAGTTCCCCTTTAACGCACTTCTATCTTCTCTGGTGTATTTTCATTTGTTTGAATGTTTTTTTTTTTTTTTTACGTTGTGCCTTTTTACATAAGCTTCTTGCTTTTATTTTACTTTTAGGAAGTTGGAGTTGTCACCTGTGTCTGGATCTTCTAAAGGACAAAGCATCAATTTACCAGAACCAGTCCTGACAGGTGCCCTTAAAGGCAAACCGGCTGAGGGGAAGAAAGAGGACACCCCAGGACCTGAAAAACCATCCAGAAATTAAATAGGAGGAAAACCTCTACAGAGATGATGTGTGTGTGTATGGGTTTGTATGTGTGCCTACACACATACACAAATGAATGCACACTTCAGTTCTGTTGTACTTTTGATCTTTTAATACCTACAGTAGCCTTGTATCATAGGGAAAGATTGTCACAAGCTAGTAATGTAGTCACCACTGTGCACTTGTATGGTGCATTCATCATAGTTTTGTGCTGTTTGATTCCTTGTGTAGACTCTGCATGGTGCCATAGAGGTGCCATTTTCTTTACTGATTCTGGAGCAGGCAGAGACAATATTTCTGTTATCTGCACTAGTAATACTGATTCAGCCAGTGCTCCCTAATGATTTGTTCTGGCACACTTCCAATATTTTCCTCCACCATTCCCTCTAGGGCTGGGATTGGCAGCTTTGTGATATCTTGCTTGAAGTTTTAATTCTGCCCCAGGCTGTCCATCCTTGTTCTGGTTGGCCAGAATAACCAGATTTTGTTAACCTGTGTGTACTGTTGTTAAAGGGGAACTCCACACAAACAAAACTTAAGCTTTTTGAAAAGTAAACATAATTTCATGAGACTTTGCAATATACATAAATTAAAAAATATGCATATTTTTTCATGATTTTCAATGGTTTCAAACGGTTCCCTAAGCCTAGCCCTGCTGCTCTCCTGCTGATCAGTCTGACTATTTTACTGAGCTTGCTGACTACTGTTACTTTTTATCAGCAGCCTTTTGTCCTTAGCCTACATCCTCCAAACCCCACAATTCCCTGCACACTTGATTTTAATAAGGAACGGAACATTGCAGTGCAATGCATTGTGGTTTATATAGTTCCTGCATGCTGTCTTAAGCTGTGGAGAAGTTATTACATTTTGTAACATCAGTGTTTAGTCCCTCCTTTCCTGCAAGATTTCAAATGATGCAGAAAGAGAATAACTGTTAAACAGCTGGATTTCAGCATAGAATGTTATTTATTCATACATTTTGAAGAAACAGGGAACTGGGATAGGTATATTAGGGGTTTCTATGTTATGTGGGCCTCTTTTTCTAATTTTGGTTTCAAAGCTGGAGTTCCCCTTTAATTTTCCAGTGATTCTATATTTTTAATAACTTGCTGTTAAAACAGTGACAAAGAAATATAATAGAAATACAATAGTGTTAAAACTTTCCTGTTCAGCTGCAGTCGCTGTAGGGCACTTCACTTTTTTTGTGGTTATTAGCATTATATCTATAAGAGATCGCAAAGTCGTTTCATGCTGTAGAAAAGATACTTTAGTCTCTTGACAAAACACTGCTGCTATATTATCTGAGACTGAGGTGGCATCGTATAAAGACAAATGCTCTTTGAAATCAGCCTAAACCTGCTTGTCAAATACACTACCAAAGTCCCTAGAGTTTGACACCAGAGACTTGTAAACCCCTGGTCAAGAGAGCACGCAAAAATAGCCAGACAGTCCTGCACCAGATAATAGTAATAGCAGGTTTATTTTTATTAACCTAAAACCCACAAAATGATGATGTTTCAGGGACACAATTTAGATTTTAATCAAAGGAACTTTGTGTTTATTAAGGAATAACTGTGGCGTCCCATATTTCTATATTTTGTTTCCTTTTGGTCCTCAAGTTAGAAATCTCAAAATGAAAATTTAATCACAGCAGCTTTATCCGTCTTACTTAATATGGGAAGGAAGTGGGCCGCAGAGAATGCGTTTGAAATCTAAGGGATTTAAGGCATTGCTCAGGAACTTTTTTGTAGAAGTTGAGAATATGAGCAAATCTATTTTAAGTCTTTAATGCTTAACAAAACATGTTATGCTGGTTTAGAACAGGGAGCACTCTGCATTTTTAAAATATAACTGTTTAGATGCCTGTGGGGTACATGGACCCCTAAGATCCCAATCTCCAAAGGATCCTTCCATTCTGGGCATTGTGGATTAATAATGTAAAAAAAATAAATAAATCCATGATATAACTCCTACCTCCTGACATCTGGAGGCCAAAGCCTTCCAGATACAGTTGTTCAAATGAAATGGTTGAAGATGCAATGCAACCAAAAATGTAAACCATGCCTTAAGGTAAAATGAACACCTACCATTACCAGACTGTTACACATCGTACCCCTAGAACGGCGTCTGTAAAACTGACTCTTTGACAATTCCCGAGGCCTTAGGCAAACTATTCAGAGCAAGAACATTGTGCGTATTATGATGTTTATGGCTTTCTGTACCGTAGAGAACTTTTTACAGATACTATATGGGTGTATAGGATAAATATATTTACCTCATTATTCTTTAGTTGTCCTTGGATAAGAGCATGCTTAGCACTGACTGCTCTTGTAAATAAAACAAATAATGTATGTGTGTCTGATTACCACAAAGTACCTTTCCTTGCTAGAGACTATTTTATTAACCTGTTCTTTAATTCACCACTTCACTTGTTCGATTTACCTCACTAAGTGGGCTACCAGCCCACAGCTTGCAGGCAAATGGCGGTTTTGTGCTGATATGCCGTGCCTCCTCGGGGCAGTGTCACCAGCACTCTGCAAATGATAAAATCTTACATATGGAGTCGTACCCAGTAGGCTTATTGGGCAACCAGAAAATCATGAATCTGTAAATCTATATCACGTAACCGATAGGCTGGTATAGCCATTCTCAAAAGCTCTGTATCCCGACAACCTCAGATGTGCCTATTTACACAGTTGCAGGTACAACCATTCTGTAAAGAAAACTATGATATTCTCTGTGGGTTAATGGTTATCAATGTTAGAAATAAAGGGTTTTACTTACAGCAGAATTTTCTTGTATTTTATTGTGCATTCTACCCTGCACCAGGAAGTTTGTTGCACCAATCCATACACCTTGGGGCAAACACTGGGCAAATCTGCACATGGACGGTAACCCACAGCAACCAATCAAATGCTTGCTGTCACTGTTCAACCTGCAACTGGCTTTAAAAAGTCCATCACTGATGGGTTGCTATGGGTTACTGCCCAGGTGCAAATTTGCCCATTGTTTATAAATGAGCCCGCTTGTGTGTTATAGTCCTTAGGCTGATGGCGCATTGATAAGATGTCTCTTCCAGTGGAGAACAAGCAAATCGAGCCAAAGTCTGACCCATATGTACAGCAAGTGCCACAGTATTTGCCTGTTGCTGTGCAAATGGGGCAGATTTTCATTTTTTTACGGATATGTTGCTTTATCAAGGATCGTATAGTATGTTTTTGAGTGTCAAAATTCCCTCGTAAGAATTTTAATCCACCTCTACAAATGTAAAATTTGTCACACCCCCCAACCATGGAAACAGTCCTAATTTCGAACATTCCTAAAACCTACCGATTTAATGTACAAAGTCATTGGGAGAGGACCATTGAGCCATTTGGAGTTGTTCATAGCCTTCCTGATATTCGAGATTTTCGAGATTTATTTTTTTTTCGGTAGAAGGAATCAATCCGTATGAATCAGAGGATGCGAATATTCAGGTCTGAACCATTCAAGCAAATATTAGACATTCAAATTCTTTCTTAACCTCCCAGTCAAATTGTGAGTAAATTCAAATTTGAAAATGAATTTGACCTTTGATAAATGGGCCTATATGTGTGCAGTAACATGAGTAGCATATGTTACTGCTAGGAATGCACCAAACCCTACTTATCTTTTTTTATAGTTGCCCGAATCCAGTGTTATGGGTTCAACCAAATACTGAACCATATGTGAGCCCTTCTGCAACACCATAAAAGGAGCTGTAACAGCGGAAATGCGTGCGCTCCCGATTTGAGTTTTTTCCAATTTGATAGGGTTCTGATTCGGATTGCCCAGGCCAGTGTCGGACTGGGACATCAGGGGCCCACCCAAAAACCTTAGACCAGGGGCCCACCCAAAAACCTTAGACCAGGGGTCCAACCAAAAACCTTAGACCAGGGGCCCACCATAAAACCTTAGATCAGGGGCCCACTCATAGTACTAATATTCTTCATCTCCTCAATCAAACTCTATTCTCCTAGTTTGTTTTCTTTACATATAATCAATTATTCCATCTATTTGGCCTCTTTGTTCTCATATAAATAGGGAATGGCCATGAAATAGGACAAAAGTTTAGCAGCATGAGGGCCCACTGACACCTTGGACCACCGGGAGTTTTCCTGGTATTCTGGTGGGCCAGTCCGACACTGGCCCAGGCTCTTGAATTTAGCCAAATCTGAATCCTGCTAGAAATAGCTTGGATTGACAACCACATCTGTGATTCTGTGGGTCCTTTGTTACTGCTCACACAAAGCAGCAGTAGTTGTATCTACTAATGGAGAATACAAATTGGGGCTCATTTATAAACACTGTGCAAATTTTCACCTGGCCAGAAACCCATAGCAAGCAATCAGTGATTTTTTTTGTCAACTCCAGGTTGAACGCTGAAAGCAATAATCTGATTGGTTGCCATGGGTTACTGCCCAGGAGCAAATTTGCCCAGTGTTTATAAATGAGCCCCGATAGTGCGCTGTTTTTATGCCGTAATATTAAACTAAACATACAACCGTTCTAACCAGCAAACTAATCTGGATACACTTAACTGGATGTAGCACCACAGTGTTCAGTGCAACCTATGTGCATAGACTGTGGAAAGTACTTAAAAATATCTTGATTTTTTTTTTCTATTTCCAGAGTATGACATCCTGCAACAAAAACATTTATAACTTCCTTTAGGTGATTTGTAGTTTAAATTTCCTCCATAACATTGCTGTAAATAATCTCGGCCCCTAGAGGGTGCTAGTACCTTAATTAAATGTTCTTCACGTGTGTGTTTGCTCTGGAAGATTTAAGAAATTAAAAATAAATTACTTCTATGCAAAGATCTGTGTTCTTTGACCATGGAGCCCCCTGTCCTGCAAAAGATTCTATAAAAATAGGGACATCTATTGAATAGGGATGCACAGAATACAAGATTCAGTTTTGGATTCCGCCTTTTTCAGCAGGATTCGCCCATTCTTCTGGCCATAATGAATCTGAATCCTAATTCGCACATGCAAATTAGGGGTGGGAGGGAAATTGATTGACTTTTTTTTTCCCCACAAAACAAGGAAGTAAAAAGGTTTCCCCATATCTATTTTGAATTTGCAAATTCAGATTCAATTCGGTATTCAGCCATATCTTTTGTGAAGGATTCAGGGGTTCGGCTGAATCCAAAATAGTGGATTCAGTACATCCCTACTGTCTATGTCTTCTTTACACTGTACTCCTACCTTTTACAGGTAAAAATGTATAAAATGCTTAGTGGTTTTTATTTGATGCTGGTGTGTTTACACACGCTTAAACCAATAGTCGGTGAAT
>CM044438.1:13945285-13967126 GCA_024363595.1 Xenopus borealis
GTATCCCAAGAAGGGACCTACTGGTCAGATGCCTTGAGGTTGAGCCCTGGGTGCTCCCAACAGCTCCTCCAACAAACAGCACAAACCAATTATATAAAAGCCAAGAAATCAGCCCCCAGATCACCGGAATCCAAGTAATAAAAATCCCAGAGGGACTTACCTTAACCTGCAGCGACTGCTCCCCTCCCAGGCTTAAAATCCCATGGCAGATGGCGGTGCTCCCATAGTGCTGTGTGTGTGGCTGCTCCCTGCTCTTGGAGATAAAAAGATCGCACTGTTCTCCGCTGCCCGTTGTCTATGCACTGAGCGATTCTCCAGCTACACTTTCATACACTACTGCTGCTTCTCCAAGTTTGCAGCGACGGTGCTGCGCATCTGCCCTCTAGTGGGTGAAAATGCAAACTGCATCCCCACCTCCAAATCGTTGAAAGATGCTGGAGAATTTTTAGAATACAAACCTGAACTTTCCCATCGTCCTTTCAACTATAGAAATGATCCGTGGGCAGATTCATCAAGGGTCGAATTTCCAGTTAGAAAATTTTCAAAAATCTAATTCAAAAAGACCAACCAAAATGAAATTATTTTTTTTTTGGTCGTTTCCGATAGAATAAGTCCCTTTTGCGATCGATTTCGAATCATACTAGTCGAGTGGAGTGGTTAGTGCCTGGGGGGCTTGAATTCCCCTTTAAGACTGATTATTTTCTTATTTTACCTGCCTTTAGATGTGATTCTCGCAATATCAACTGACATCTCCTCTCCTGCAGTAACAGGGGTGGTTCACTTTTAAATTCACTTTTAGTATGTTATAGAATGACCAGTTCTTCTAAGCAACTTCTTTTTTTATTATATAGTATTTGAATGATTTCACTTCTTCTTATGAGTCTTTCCAGCTTTCACTAGCCCCACGTAAAAAAGAAATACTCTGTTATAGCAATAGAAAAACTCGACCTGCACCCGACCCTGACCTGTGCTTACCTGCACCTTCCTCCCATTTATAGGCCAGTGCTGACCGTACCGACAATGATGTCACAAAATACTGCGAATGCGCAGTAGGAACCGGCAAAAATGCAGCTCCTGGTACTTTAAGAGCCGAATTTCCAGTTTTAAAACCGGAAATTTGTTCTTCTAGCGCAGAGCGCAATTATGCCCTCTGTGCTGGAGTCCTGGACCTCTCTGCAACCCTCGTGGACCCCCCCTCCTGCGCAAAAATGTGAGCACGCGGGGAGGGGAGGGGGGCGGCAGCAAAGGCAAACGGAGGGGACAGGATCGCCCCTGCCCATGGGCCCCACCGTATTGGGCGTCTGTAAGGCTGCAAATGTATTTTAATTGTAATTTTATTATTAATCACATTACTAATTATATTCCAGTCTCTTATTCGAATCAGTTCATGGTTGCTAGGGTAATTTGGACCCTAGCAACCCGATAGCTGAAACTGCTAATGGAGAGTTGCTGAACAAAAAATCTAGATAACTTTAAAACCTCAAATAATTAGGGATGCACTGAATCCACTAGTATGAATTCGGCTGAACTCCCATATACTTCTCGAAAGATGTGGCCAAATACTCAACCGAATCTGAATCCTAATTTGTATCTGCAAATCTGTCACGAGATTTCCCTCCCCGCCCCTATTTTGCACATGCAAATTAAGATTCGGCAGAAGTATTCGACTGAATCCGGATCCTGCTGAAAAGGGCCGAATCCTGGATTAGATGCAATCCTATAAAGAATAAGAAACAAAAACCAATTGCAAATTTTCTTACAATATCACTGTCTACATTATACTTAAAGTTAACTCAAAGGCAAACAACACCTTTAAATTGTACATTATAGGATCTGTTATCTGGAATTCTTTGGACTGCTTTTTTTTCTGTAATTTGGATTAATGTGCTAACAATGATTTATGCTTTAAATAAGACCAGATTGTTTTGCCACCCATCAAGTACAAGCTACTGTTTTATTATGCAGATGAAGGAAATCATTTTTAAAATATTAGAATGATTAAAATTAAAATGATTTCTGGATACTGGTTTTCCAGATACGTGTTCATCATGCCTGCCTCTATATTATTCATTGCTACAAAAGGATGGTCTTCATTGTCAATTATAATAATGATGATAACATTGGCCTTGTGGGACTTATCACTATTAAACGCTAATGTAGAATTTACCAGGAGGCCTCAGACTGGTCCCAATCGATTTCATGGCTGACACATAAAAGGCTCAGCGTGGAGATGAAAGCTGTTTTTGATGAGAGAAGTAATACAATGTTTTGTGATTGAGTAATGTTGCGACTTGGCACTTTCCCCCTGCTCTGGGCATTTAGCTGCCAAGGATGGAGAAAGACATTCCTATAATTCAGCCTCACACATGCCATCAATATTGAGCAGCGTGAAGGAGGAAGAAAAATTGGGAGAACTGCAGTTTAAGCTCAGTTCTTCCATTGCATTAGCTGTTATCTATTTGCTGGGATGGGGTATTTATAATTATGAACCAATTGATTATCAAAGAGGCCTGGGGGAGAGGCAAGTTTGTAAATGGCCAGAAGTCCTGTATCCTATAGGCTCACTGGGAGGCAATTGAGGAAAGGGAGGAGGTGATATCACTCCAACTTACAGTACAGCAGTACAGAGTGATTGAAGTTTATCAGAGCACAAGTCACATGACTTGGGGCAGCTGGGAAATCGACAATATGGCTAGCCCCATGTCAGATTTCAAAATGAAATATAAAAAACTCTGTTTGCTCTTTTGAGAAATGGATTTCTATGCAGAATTCTGCTGGAGCAGCACTATTAACTGATGCAGTTTGAAAATGTTTTCCCCAAGACAATTTCCCTTTAATAGAGCTAAACATGGTTTCTTTCCCTTTATTGTATATAGAAAGTACTCAATCCCAAAGTAAAGTCAATCAAAGGAAATCTCCTTCCCATTTTTCTACTTTCACAGGCCCCCAGCCTATTGGCCTTCCACCCCTGTTGTTACAGCTCTGCGTACTCATTATCCAGCCATTCTAGTATGGGCAGGCAAAGAAAAGTCTTTCTCATGGTGCCGTTGCTGGTATTAGTAGGATCCGTCATCCATGTGATTTCCCAGCTGCCATGTTCCACTTCTATAGGAATATGTAAACCCATAAATAAACGTAATCCTATTGAGAGAACATGTAATGCTCAGCTTCCAATACGCATTAAATAAATTGTAATTGGTAAATGTAATTGGAAGCCACATGTCTCTTCCTTGCTGCACTTCTGATTTTGACTATTGAAACAATATAGCAGGTAAGTTATCCTCCAGCCAAGACAGATCTGTTGCATTGTTTCAGAAGTCAGAACCAGCCATCTGCTTTCCAGGCAGAACCGTGTTCTACAGTAATAACACATGCAAATATGACCATTGGAAATAAGTACAGGTCAGTATATACTGGAATGTTGTTTACAATGCCACATTCTTTCACTAGGCATTTTTTTCAGTCTACATCCTCTTTAAAGGAGAATTCAACCCCCCCTTGAAGTTTAGTGCTCATCTGCCCCCCTCCGTTCGTCCCCCTCCCTACCCCCCCCGCAGTAGTTTTAGAGGCCACCTAGGCCCAGGCTTCAGGTGGCAGGATTTTAGGGGGCGGCATGCAGCCCAACCACACCCACATTTGTTCAGAAACACTGGAGATGCGCAGGAGATACAATCGTTTTTTGCCGTGCGCCAATCCCCATTGCTCCAGTCCTGATGATGGAAATTTGCATGAAAATAGGGGAGGGGACAGGGGTGATGAACGCCAGTGGGCCTAGGGGCGCCCACTATATAAATCCGGCCCTGGCTGAGTAATCATTAAAGAGGTTTCACCACTCATCAGAGCAGCTTCTTCAGTTCAAACGACTGGTGTGGGAAATTCTCGGCATATAAACTCTTCCACTAATCCAATCACAATGGTACATTGTAATGCTTCAAAGAGGTGATATCTGAAAATTACAGAGGTGCTGATTCTGTGTAGAACACCACATCCCTGTGTTTTTCAAACCTAGCAAAACATGGAGACAAAAACTGGTACACCCAAAGGATCCAACACCGAAAGAAAAACAAAGCAAATTGTATATGGAGTCCAGTGTAGCAAGATCTATACATTGGGCAGCAGAACAACTGTTCACCAAGCGAATGGATCAGCATAGGAGGGGGAACTCTACAGGACAAGACTCAGCTGTCTTTCTACACCTAAAAGACAAGCGACACTCCTTTAAAGATAGCAATGTCAAAATCTTGGCTAAAGAAGACCACTGGTTTGAACGACGCGTGAAAGAGACGATTCATGTCATGGTGGAGAAACCATCCCTGAACAGAGGTGGGGGCCTTCAACACCACCCTTCTGCTACATACAGTGCTGTTCTAACATCTGTACCCCGGCGGTTCCAGAACACTTCACACATCCATTCATGCAACTCTCACAAGTAACACCTGTTAATAGGAGTTGCATGACACATTGGTAATCCTATTACAGTAACTACACAGAATCAACACCTCGGGATTTCAGATGTCAGAAGAGTGTCAGAAGAGTTATAATGCTCCATTGTGAATGTATTAGTGGAAGAGTTTATATTCCAAGAACTTCCGACACCAGCCAGTTAAACTGAAGAAGCTGCTTGGATGAGCAGTCCATTTGTTTTAGCATTTCTTATATTTTATATGAGTTATTTATTTTATATGAGTATGAGAATGGCAGCCCCATGAGAAAATACCCAAGACAATAAGCTCATTGCACAGTATTTGAATACTCAGAGCCAATTTAGGATTTGTATTTATACACAAGTCCCTGAGGATGTTTGCTATTAATGAAAGCCTAAGGATGGAGGTTAGAGGAGTGTAAAGGTCACCTTTATGTTAGGGGCACAAGGGAACTGGGAATTATCTGTGAGCCCCCCCCCCCCAGAGAACAGTACTTGGATGAAGGAGGATAACAGTGCACCAATGACAAAGTTTATCTTGTCTTTGTTTATATTAGAGGTCATGAAATGCAACACGTTAATTACAATAGTAACAGAGAATAAAACACACTGTCAGAAGTAGCAATGGGACAATTCACATTTTCTGTGAATTGTTTCGCGAAACTGCTGCAAAAATTCTCTGGCAAAAATATGATGCAACAAAAAGAAGTCGCCATGTAAAAACTGACAGGCGTAATGATTTTGACACCTATTGACTTTAATACTTTGGACAAAAAAGTTGCTGGTGTAAAAAGTGTTGAGCGCATAAAAATTGTCAGGCATCAAAATTATTTTGATGCCCCTTGACTTAAATTCATTTGGACAAAAAGTTGCGCATGTAAAAATTATTGCACATGTAAAAATTGTTGCGCCTCAAAATAATTTTGATGTCTATTGGAGTTTCTTGAATTTTTCAGGGGAAGTGAAAAGGGGCAAATTAGCCCATCACTAGTCAGAAGTAGTTTCATTATATCACACAGGGGAATTCAACCCCCCCCGGTGAATTTTCATCACAGTTTTGTGAATTTATTTGCTGGCAAATTTATTTACCCATCACTACTCATTGGATACTGAGAATAAGTTATTTTTGATTTCTGCTCTTAAGTTCTTTATTTATTCCAAGTAGCAATCAACATTTACATTGGCTCATATCCTAGAGCCCTGTGACCGTGCAGCTGTCTAACTGCTGTCGGAAGATGCTGAGAGCTGTAGTTCAGAAACAAATGGAGAGAGACTGACTGGTAACATCAATGTTTCAGAAGCTAGGGTGATACCACAGTACCATTAAAACTATCATTTATTGTATTTTTCTACAAGGTCCAAAATGTTACCATCTGTTGTAGAGAGGCATAGACTATATAGACATGAGCAGTAATACAAAGATGTCTCATTTAATAAAATAGTATATTATAACATTAAAGGGAACCCAATTTCAGGTTTTATACATTTAACAGACTATTGTGTGGGCCGTTACATCTTCGCATATGTACATTGATTAATTATTGGCAAAGCACCATATTTATTTCCAAAAATGCAGCTTGCAGAAGAGGGTAAAATTGCACACGCCATATACAGTATATGCACATGGGTGCCAAGTGGTAGTCGTACGCATAAACCACTGCACAGACACTAAGGGGAACTCCGACCAAATTTATACAAACCCCCCCCATTTATCAAAAAAAATTTCCGAAAAATTGGATAAAATCATGATAAAATCCAAAACATAAGAATTTTTCAGAGTTGACGCAGAAAACAGTGACCTTTTAGTATCTGATTCCCGAAACCTCTAATTTCGGATTATTGCCGAATATCAACTGGACATCTGCCATTGACTTCTATGTGAACTTGGCAGGTCTGAGTTGGATTACTTTTTCATTCGGACTTTTAACACCAACGTAGTTCAATAAATCACGAAAAAAAATCTAGGTTTTTTTTATTCTCTCAGAAAAAATGGTGCTTTTTCCCTTTAAAAGTCTGAACAGAAAAAGTTGGACTTTGGTAAATAACCCCCTAAAGGTAGTGTATGTGGGAGGAAGGTGCATTTGGTGCAAATCTGCATCTGGTTGGGTTGGCACGTTTTCCAGTGGCTAAACCTGAACAGAGGGCATGTCTGATGGCATTGGGGTGGGGCAGTGATGCAGAGGGTAGGCATGATGATGTCAGGGGCAGGCACTATGATTTTGGGTGGGGTTATGATGTTGGGGTTATTGCATTTGGCTGGATTTCTGTCTAGTTTTCTAGTAAAATAACTGGGATGTCCAATTCAACATAGACAGGTGGCAACCCAAACTCTGTCTATAATCTGCCTGAAGAGTAAGCCCAAAGTTTGAGATATATTATACAAAAGCCAGATATATAGAAAGCTCCGAAACACAGCAATGCCCATTCCTAATTTTTTACTTCTTGCTTTTTCTTTCTGTAATAATGAAAATGTTTACTTGATAGAAATAAAGCACGGTGAGTATTATAGTATTTAGCTGTGTTTCATTTATCGGCCAAATTATTATTCGGGTTTCACAAGGATGAAAACCAAACAGACATCTGAGACCCAAACAGGCCTAAGTAAAACCAAACAGGTGGCAACCGTAGCATCTGGTAAATGTACAAGCATTCCAGGTTTGGCTCTTTTAGTGTCTGCACCCCAAACATTCCAGAGCACAAGTGAGGTAAGGAGAAGCACCATTAGGAATGAAACAGTAAAAACAGCCCAGGGGAGGCTGTTGTTAGCAACACTCTGAATCAAGAGCTAGCACTCTAAAGGAAGGGTGTAGAAGCAGAGCTACAACTTACACAACAACAAAAAGTAAAACTAAACTCCTACTGCAGCTGCAAGTGAAAATGTAAATTTGACTCCAATCTTTAGTCTCTTTCATTGTTCTTTCAGCAGCCAACCAATCAGAGCTACTCTTTGCCTGAATACTATGGGCAATTACTCTGGTAAAAAGTTAAAGTGAATCATTTGTATTAAAGGGGTGGTTCACCTTCAAGTTAACTTTTAGTACATTGTAGAAGTCCCAATTCTAAGAAACTTTTCATTATTTATTTTTCATAGTTTTATAATGATTTTCAATTTTCTTCTGTTTCTATGCAGCTTTCAAATGGGGGTCACTGACACCATCTAAAAACAAATGCTCTGTAAGGCTACAAATGTATTGTTATTGCCACTTTTTATTACTTATCATTCTATTCAGTCCCTCTCCTATTCATATTCCAGTCTCTTATTCAAATCAATGCAGGGTTGCTACGGTAATTTGTACCCTAGAAACCAAATTGCTGAGACTGCAAACTAGAGAGCTGCTGAATATAAAGCTAAATAACTATAAAACCACAAACAATCAAAAATGAAAACCAATTGCAAATTGTCTCAGAATATCCCTCTCTACATTATACTAAAAGTTAACTCAAGGGTGAACAACCCCTTTAAACTGTTACCAGTTGGTGGTACGCGTGGGACACCTGAGTGCATCCCTCAATCTGCTCCTTGTGAATACAGTTCTACTGAACACAGTTTTTACACTAGAAACATAGTAGAACTACAATGCAACCCCCCCAAGAAAGCACAGGTGCCCTATAATTTATTTCATATTGACTAAGTCATCATCATAAATAAGAAACTGTTTTGCCACAATTCAGTAAGTCAAAAGTTCTCTCTTGCATTCTTTTGAATAAGAGCTAGGCATGGCCACCATTGGCCAAAGGAAGGTCTCAATAAATTCCTCTTTTTTCCACCCTTCAATTAATAACACAAACTGCATTAGTGTGGAATAACTGTGGAATAGCTATACAAAGTAACCCATAAAAATCAAATCATAAATTGTTATGCCAGTTGCTGCCACCAGTAGGACAGAAGACATGGAGATTACTGCAACAACTGGGAGAAGGGGTCCTGGATATCAGGTTCTCTGGAGGGTCATAGAAAGCTCTGTGTCACACCAATAAGATAAAGTTAGGGGTAAAGGTATACCTATCATTGTGAATTTTTATTGGAAGAAGACCAGTAGGGCTATTTTTTCAAATATGAATAGCTCTGTTATGAGCTAAAAAATGGGTCGCCCACAGCAAAATTTGGACCACAAAATGAGGAGCCTAAGAACAGAAATCTGAAGACTTCTAACCTATGGTTCTAACATCAGATTTTTGGGAAAAAGGCATTGAGACATTAGCTGTAGCTAGAGAGTAGCTAGATATAGCAACTACTAATGTTCTAGTGAAAGCCAACCTTCTGATTCAGGAGCACCTTGATCCTGTTCCAACCGACCACACACACTGTTCTGCACCGGCCATGCCCTCCATCGTGCTCTGTGATTGACTGCTTCTGGCCAGTCAGATCTTTTACTTTCCACTCCATTGGGGATGGGGTTTATTGAGATTTGGGTGCAAATTACTGACAGTGGGAGACAGCTTGAGGAGGGGTTAGATCAAAGTGACTCTTGAAAAACTATAACATAAATCAAGCACAGACTTTTATAAAACAGAGACCAGTCACATACTTGCTACAACACATACTGCCTTAAGGCCTAAAATGTTAAATTCCAGAGCTCACGCAATACATAATATGGGGGAAGATAGTCAAACGCCTGCCTGTGGCCAAATAAACATCCTCAAGTGCCATTATACTACCCAAATGTGGCTGTAAATCAAAACGTTGTGTATCTTATCTGTAGACACACTTACAGCATACTAATGGACTTGCGAAACGTCACATCACTACCCTACAATTTCTTTATTTCATTCTGAAAAACCGGCCATTTTCCTGCCAGAAGATACACCGATACTATGACTGCTTCCGAACAAAACATGACAAATGGCAGTGTGTCCCTTAAACCCCCATTTGCAAAATAATAGTTTATATAATGTAATGTCGTGGGTTTAGCAGTGCTTAGTGATGGGTGAATTTCCACTGAAAAATTCGCGAATTTCCCGAGAAATTTTTGAAAGGAAAATTTGTGAAACGGCGAAAAATTTGTGAAACAGCAAACTTTGTTGCCGGCATCCAAAGTTTGATTGCCAGTCTTTAGACGCTGGCGTCCAAACTTTTGCAGCTGGTGAATTTTCACAGGTGATTTGCGAATTTATTCTCCCGCAGAGATTCGCCCCTGGCTAATAAATTTGCCCATCACTACTAGCGCTCTGTGAGGCTACAATTTTATACTTCTTACTAAAAGTTAATTTAAGTTGTAACTACCCCTTTAACCTGACTGTAGAGGAGTTCTGGAAATTGTAGTTCAGCCGTGCCTGCAATGAAGCATTCTGAACACACGGGAGCCTATGCAGTTATATAGTAGCCAAGTAAAACCAACAAATGTTAAATAAAAAAATTACTGGAATCTTAGACTGCAGGATCCATAAATGCTTCTCTAAATTTTGCATGAATGTAGTAATTCAGAGATGCTAAACATGTAGGTATTTTGTGTGCAGACAGATACGTATCAGCTCAAAATATAAAGGAACAGTAACATCAAAAAAATTTAAGTAATTAAAAAATAATATACTGTTTCCCTGAACTGATAAAACCGTTACAATTGTTTTGTTTCAGAAAAGAGAAAAGGAGCAGATTACATAGTTGAAAGGTTCTGTAGAATCCCATTGAATTTTATTAAGCACATCTGTTATGTGCTTTGTAACCTGAGCCTGTTTGCCTTTTTCAGCTTTAATGGCTGTCCCCATGGCTACCCAGTAGTTTGTTTATAAAAACTATAGTAGTCTTTCTGAAGCAAACACTTCAGTTTTTCCAGTGCAGGGCAACACTACATTATATTTTAATTACTGAAAAACACTTCAAGGACATGGAAAGTCTAAAACAGAATAAGGCTAGAAATGCTGTATTTTGTATACTAAACATAAACATGAACTTACTGCACCACAAGCCTAATCAAACAAATGATTTATGCTTTCAAAGTTGGCCACAGGGGGCTGTCATCTTGTAACTTTGTTATACATCTTTGCAAGACCAAGACTGTGCACATGCTCAGTGTGATCTGGGCTAAGCTTAGGGATCGTCATACATGATAAAAAAACAAAGCTGCTTGAGTTCTGCATGTCTGGTAAGTATGAGTGCTGCTCATAATTATGATTGTTTACCTGCCAGAAGTCTGACAATTCCTATCCACAGAAGTAAATGAAGGGAGAATTTCACTGCATACAGTCAGGTTTCTTATAGAAACGGTACAGATTTTTTAATTAAAGTGTATTGGAGATAGATTTCTTTTTCATTAAAGAAAGTAAAAATGGGATTTTATTTCTTTGCCTTTCCTTGCCCTTTAAGAAATAACTTACAGAAACTCCACTTCTGCTCCTTATCAGAAAAGGCAACAGGGTGATCATCCATTGTGTGGCGCTGGATTTCTCCTCCCTGGCTATCTCTCCTGACAGCACCTGAAGTGGCTGCACCTCGATGGCGTTTGTCATGGATCATCTACATTCTGTGAGGGATCCTGGGGCTCAACCTGCTCTGCTGGATCACTCACCCTGCTCTGCTGGAGTGCTCACCCCATTCTGCTGGATCGTTCCTTTATGCATTCCATACTGCAAACCATGCACAGCATTCTGTTATTCCCTAATAGTCGGTGCGTGTATATACAGTAAACTATTTGATTGGTGCTGATGCAGGTTTTTCTGGGTACTTCTAAATAACATAACTTTGTATTATTACATTCTGTGCGGGATCCTGGTACTCACCCCGCTCTGCTGGATTGGCCATCCCGCTCTTCTACTGTGCTGCTCGTTCAGCAAAGATACAGGGTACATGGTGCCGGTGTGCCTGTCTGAAAGTAAGCCATATCATCAGTGACCTTTGAGAAGCTGCGAAATATATCCTTTGTTTGCCACGCTGACAGCAAAAAGTAGCATATAAATATAAAACTAAATCACCGGTACCTTTCAGCTGAAAAAAAAAGCACTTCCTCCTCAATGGCAAAGCTCATAAAATCCTAATCAAACAATAAAAAGAGAACAGAAAATAATAATAAAACAAACTAATCAAAAGTACCTCATTAAACACTTTCATTTAATCTCAGATTTTCTGCTTGTGTATTATAAAACAAACTCCCCTGCTACAAAATATGACTTGATTATACATTAGAATAGAGTCCTGCGCGGGTCCATTTTTTGCAACCCGGAACCAACCTGTACCAGGACCCGCTACCTGACCCGCAAGTACCTTATCCACAACCCAGACCCACGACCCGCTGTGACATAGACGTGGTCAGAAAAATTTGTAAAAATCACTTTCGAGAAGACCCGTGGCCTGACCCTCAACCCGCAGGACTGCTGACCCGCGTCTATACCTGCACCGTGAACGTCTACCCAAAACCCACAGGGTACCGCAGGTTTTTGCAGGTCAGATAGTCAGGGCAGGTACTCTTCAGTAGAATGACATTGATTTATGGTAGTGCCTCTGTTACCCAGCTAAACAGCTATACACATAACTCTAAGGGCTATTGAGCCATTAACCACCTTTTATTAAAAAATAATTCCCCACTGGTGCAACTAGACCCCAATCCTAAATTTGGTATGGGCCCCCATTTCTTATCATCATAAAACATACTTGTCATCTGTGGCAGCAGTTTCAAATTCTTATCCCCAATAAACTCATTTCCATCAACCCCTGCAACTAAAGGTGGCCATAGATGGTTTGATGGAAGTATAGAGACCTCAGGTGAGCCTACACTACCAATATCTGTCTGGAAATTGGCCAGATGTTGATTGGGCAAGTTTGAAAAATCTGGGGAAGGACCACATCAACAAGCCAATGAAGTCACTCCCCATCATAGTGATCCATAAACACTTCACTAAGAAAAAAATGTCAATACACGCTAAAATGTTGGGTGGTTTAAAAAAATGTTGCACTGTTTAAAAATTTGTTGCTTGAAGAAACGCCCATTGACATCAATGAGTTGTTTGCCGTTTCATGAATTGTGGGCAAAACAAAATAGGTCAGATTTGCCCATTACTGTTTTCAATGTATAACTACAGCTTTAGGAGCCGTTATCTGGAAGCCCGTTATCCAGAAAGCTCTCAATTATGGAATGGCCTTCTCCAATTGTCTCCATTTTATCCAAATAACCAAAATTTAAAAAAATTATTTCCGTTTCGTATTAAAACCGTACCTTGTGCAAGACCCAAACTAAGAAATAATTATTCCTTGTTTGAAGCAAAACCATCCTATTGTAGTTATTTAATGTTTGCATGATTTTCCAGTAGGCAATGTATGAAGATCCAAATTACTGAAATATCCTTTATCCGGCAAGCCCCAGGTCCAGAGCATTTCAGATAAGAGGTCCCATACCTGTACCTAAAAACTGTGCTCTGGCAGATTCACTGCAGATATTTCAGATATTTCCATACAAAATGTCAGGCTGTGGCTGTCAAACCTTTTCTGGTTCTGGTTTTCCAGCCTTTGACCAGAGTCCCCCTAAGCTCATGACATGAGTAAAAAAATAGGAAAATGTGCATCATCCATTCACCTATCATTCAAAGAATAAAGGCTGCCATACATGGACCGATAACAGCTGCCGACAGCTTATTGGTCCATGTGTGGGGCCATCTGATGGGCTTCCCTAATCAAGATCTGGCCCAAAGTCGGCCATATCTAGATCGGGCAGGTTAAAAAATCCAGTTGATGAGGTCCAGCAATCTGATCACTGGTATCTCCTTCATACTGATTTGATCGTTGTGCGCTAGAGCCCACAATAGGATCAGCCCGATATTGCCCACCTAAATTTGGGCTTATGGGGAAGAGATCTGCTTATTTGGTGACATCACCAAATGAGTGGATCTCCCTGTGTGTGGCCAGCTTTTCTATCCTGTATCAATTACTTATTCACCCACAATCTCATCCAAATTTTCCTTCAAGCTAGTTTTTCAGGTTAGTGCAAATGGTCTCCAATTCTCACCATAACTTGCCTTCAAACTGGTGAATCTCTCCACTGCTCTAATTCCCCACAATAAGATTAGCCCCACAATTTGGGAATCACTATCCTAAACTGTACACTAAACCCATGTAGTGGATTAGGATCCTAGTTGGTCTGGTGGCCACATTGACAATCCAGAAGAAGGATCCAGATTTTGGGTCAGCGTTTTCCCCTGAAGATATCCAGTTGATTTGCATTTCTGCCTTGCATCTCATACATGGTGATATATGATCTATACATGTAAAATGCCGTTTGCTCTGTATGTAACTGGGCTAAGAGCTGTCCCATACCTACTGTATTCTCAGCCTGCAGACTACTGGGTGAATCTGACCCTGTGTTTTTGGAGTGGTGGCCGTGGTAGAGTCAGACACTTCTCTGCTGGTTGAATTATGCTGCAGAACGCACTCCTTCTGTGCCACAGCCCTAATATTCATGGCACGCAGGGAACAAATGCCTGTATGCCACCAGCCTAAGACAAGCAAGATGCCCGCCATGAAAAAGGTGTTAATGCTGTGGGTATAAAAATGCCTTTTCATTTTCTGCTGCAGCAATGTACTAATAAACCTATTCCAGAAGGGCTGGTCAGCTCCTTTAACACTGGAACCAATGTGAGCTCAGCTGGTTAGCTGTGTAATTGGAATAGTGCCATTGGGTCATTGTGTGCTGTCCTCAGGGTGAATCGAATGAGAAGAATTTTAGTTTTCATTTCAGCTACCAGGGGTATTGCTAGTATCTCAAAAGACCCTGTCCAGCTAGGGCTATGCATTATAATATACTCCAATCTTTAGTAACCCACAGATCACTGTAAGTCACTGTAAATGCCACAAGAGATTAAGAAAAAATTATATTTCTATTTTAAGCAGTTAGAAGAGCCTTGGGGTACTAGGGTACAAGTGCTAAGCATAGCAACCTCCCCTTCCATCAGCTGCTCGTATAGAAAAGCCAAAAGGGAATTATATTTGTTCTTAGCTACCAATTGTTTTTTTACACTAACGCAGTTTAGACGTTAACTCCTTCTTTACAGCTCGCTGAGAGGGACGTACGTAGTTAAGTGTTTTTGGCTGTTATTGTTACTCATTCTACTGGATTAAACATGATACACTGTGTGCCTTTACACAAATACCTGAAGTGGCTGTAACCACATTCTCTTTCATAACGCAGTAAGTAGAGCCATTGTGTTAGGCTTTTTTGCATGCTAATATCATAAGCCACTGCAAACACATCAAGATCGTTAAAAAGAGCCTGAGCTTTATTCCCTCCCAATATAGAACTGCAGCGTTGCCATCCAAATACCATCCTGGTAACACCCTGTGCTTGAAAACAATTGGTGCCTTACTACAGTCAACCCCAGTCTGTGACATGGAGAAATTCAGATACACTTGGGTGTACATTCATTAAAGGGTGAATTGTGGTTTTTTGGGCAAAGATTTGTCTTTTTAATACAAGGCAAAGAAGACAATGCGCTAGTGAAAACCCTCAGCTCTAGAGAACTTTTGTAATAATATGTGGTCACTTCCAGCTATAATCATTATATCACAATAATAAAGACATGCATATGACCTTTATGCAACTGCCATATTTAAATTGACATAAGCGTTAGCAAAGTTTTGCCAGGAAGAAAGTAACGCTAGTGAAAATTTCACTCTGATGTATTTTAACTACTGAATATACGCCAGCCCTCATTTGCGGAAATTTTTTTCGCATTTTGATGACTATGCGTAGTCGTAGCGAATTAACGTCTAATACAGTTGGCAAAGCTTTCCGAAGAGAAAATTGGGACCTCAGTAAAAGCGCACCTTGGTATCTGCTATAAAATGGTAAGAGCCTCTGTTCCACTGTGCAATCTGACAAAACTAATGGTACTGTATAAAAAACATGCCTATAGATTTAATGTATATCATTGCCAGTTGATTTAAAGTCTGTGTGTGGGCCCACAAATAGGTTGGGCCTACAAGAGCTGGGGGCTCAACTGGTTTTTCCCGGTGTCCCACTGGCCCAGTCCGACCGTGGCAAAGGCTTTAATCAGTGCCCCCTCCGGTCCTACCATTAATATTGCCCCCTGTACCTGTGCCAGCAGCCATTATGTTGCCCCATGTACCTGTGCCAGCACCTATCACATTTCCCCCATTTGTAACTGTACCAATGGCAGTGAATCCCTCAGATTGTCCCCAAGCACCCAATCTGTACCTGTGCCAACATAAGAAAAAATATCCATCATATTGTTACCCTAAGTCTGTACCAATGCCAGTGGCAGCCAAAAAAGTAATCATATTGCCCCTAATTTGTACTTGTGCCATCAGGAGCCAACAATCCATCATAATGCCCCAAACATCTGTGTACTTGAGCCAGAAGCCACCATATTGCCCCATATATCTGTGCCAGCAGCAGCCAATCCCTCACATTGCACCCAATCTGTACCTGTGCCAGCAGCAGATAGAAAATCCATCCTATTGCCCCCCAATGCATACCTTCCAAGTGTCCCATTTTGAGTGGGACAGTCCTGCTTTTGACAACTCAACCCGCAGACCAGGGTTGTGATCAGCCAATCACTGATCTCCATGTCATCAGTTCCGCCCCTGATGTCTTCAGCCCCTCACTTAAAAAGCCTGCCCCCCCCCAAAATCACTGGCACATCATCAGCCCCTCCCCCGACATCATCCGGTTGACAAAATACTTTTCTGAAATCCTAGGGCACTGGTTCCTACAATGTGGGATTGGCCTTCTAGAGGGCCTGTGGCAGTTTTGGTGGAAGGGAACTCAGATATAAGGACAAGCAAGGAAGTAGTAGTAATGCATTTAGAGCAAACAACAATTTACATATACAGATCATCTCATGGGAGGCATGGCCAGAATGCAAATCAGCAGGAAATCTTCAGTGGAAAACCCTAATTCAAATACTGGATCCCTTTTCTGGGCATTCAGGGTGGCCACCTTACAAACCAGGATCCTTACCCACTAACAATCCAGTTGGTGCATAGGGCCACACTAAAGTTACTAAACTACATGGGCTTATTGTCCCCTAAATTAAAGGGTAGCCAGTATGGGAGAAATTAAAGCATTGGCAGGGGAATGACTATTTGGTCTTTTGAAACATCTGAAAAGCCCAGTCTGAAGGTCAAATAGGGTTAGATTTGAAGTAAATATGTATTTTCTGTCCTATATATATCTTTGGAACTATGACTGATTGACTGATATTTTCTATATGAGTGGGGATAAGCGGGGCTTGAACTGGCAACTGACTGGTTTTATAGGGAAACCAAATATAGCATAGATCCACATATCTAGATAGGGGTCCAGTCAATTACTTATATCAATGTAATTTTGGCACCCTCTTCTATGGCAAGCTGCCCATCTGACTGGCATGTGGACAGTGTTGGACTGGCCCACGAGGATCCCAAGAAAACTAGTGGTGGGCCCAAGTTTCAGTGACCCCTCAAGCTGCTAAACAATTGTCTTATTTCTTGGCCATTGCCTATTTCTATGAGAACAAAGAGGCCAAACAAATGGAATAATAGATTGTAAAGATAATAGTCTAGGAGAATAGAGATTGAGTGAGGAGAGGAAGAATAATAGAACTGACAGTGAGTGTCTGGTTTAAGACTTTTATGAGAACACAGGGGCAAAATAGATGGAATAATAGATTATTGTATGTAAAAAAAAAAGAGTCTAGGAGAATAGAGGTTGAGTGGGGAGAGGAAAAATACTGAGAGTGCGCCCTTGGTTTAAGGTTTTTGGGAGGGCCCCCAGCGCCCCAGTCCAACACCAGATGCGGCAGAAACACACAACTATGAGTAAAAAGGTGAAACTGAGTGCACTTCATTGCTTCCTTATAGTATATTGGTTAATTAACCTTTGGTGTGTGAGCTGTAGATGGACTACAATACCCCAAATTATTCTGGCCATTACAATTAAAGGAAGGATGTTGGGAGCTGTAGTTTTGCAATGGATAGAGATGGCTGGAGGCTGCCGATACCTACTATGGACACAGCTGCAACTTTCCCCTTTTTAAATTCAATAATACCTGAGCTGTAGCTGGTAACTTTTAGCCCTCTTATGGCAAGGATTAATCACCGTATTGAACCATTTTTAAACTTCACTTGAAAAAAGCCATACTGTGGATCCGACTATGTGTGGCCCTGTGTTCCCAAAGCACTTGTCAGTAACTGGCAGAAAATCGGACATGCCTGTTTGACAATCCTTTCATTAGCTGGTATGTGGCAGATCATAAGGAGTGTGCTCTTCTAATCGAGTGTCTTTGAACACAGCAGATATTCCGAGGAAAGGTTGCTTTTGAAGAAGCACCAAAGGGACAAGGTCTAGCAAAGAACTCAAATGACAAAGCCTTTATTCCCCTGCTGGTAATAAAAAAACACATGTCCACATTAGCCTTAATTAAATGTTTCATGTACCAGCATTAGTTGGCATTATAACACTGAATCCAGTTCCAGGGTTGCTGATCTGAAAGGAAAATATAGTCTGTTTAACATCCTTTTTATTTTAAAGGGTATGTAAAGGCAAAATGAAAAAGAAATCTAGCTCCAAAATACTCTAATTAAAAAATGTGTACTTTTTATGAGAAACCTGACTGCATGTAGCGAAATCCCCCCTTCGTTTTACTTGCTCTCACTGCTCAGTATAGGAAACTTCTGACGGTCTCTAAGGGTAGGGGCACACGCACAGATTCGGGGAGATTAGTCGCCCCAGCAACAAATCTTCTCTTCTTCGGGACAATAATCTCCCTGATCTGCCTTCCCCTGCCTTCTCGCTGACTTGAATGAGAAATTGGCAGCTGGATAGCACTTGCCGCGCTTTGTTTTCCGAAGTTGCCCAAAGTTGCCTCATGAGGAAAAGGCAAAGGAAGGCAGTTTGGAGAGATTGTTGCTCTGAAGAAGAGGAGATTTGTCGCTGGGGAGGCTAATCTCCCTGAATTTGCCCGTGTGCCTGAAGCCTAACTGCTCTGCAGGGAAACAGTCATACTTTCAAACAGCAGGGGGAGCTCTGTATCCCTGTAGAGCAGCCGGCGACTGTGTAGAAATTCATTTTCACAGACCCAGTGCAGTCTGTATATTCTGATTATTAATCAGTGTTGCTGTTTCAGATACTATGGCAGAAATAATTTGACTTGAAAATTTATGACAATCCCAACAGAAGCCCAGATTACACTGAGCATGTGCATGGTCTTGGTCTTGCAAAGATGTTTAACAAAGTAACAAGATGATGATCCCCTGTGGCCAACTGTGAAAACATAAATAATTAGTTTAATTAGGCTTGTGGTGCAGTAAATTCATGTTTATGTTTTTAGTATACAAAATACAGCATTTCTAGCCTTATTCTACTTTAGACTTTAGTTCCGCTTTAAGGTTAAAGTGCTAATGGCCATTCGTTGGGTAATAACCAACCGTGTATCCATGGCCTCTTTAGCTTCTGTGCTTGTGTGTCTGTGATGATGGAATTCATATAAACCACATAGAATTTTTAAACTTCCTTTCCACTTTCCTGGTTCTGCCAAGCCAATGTTTGAGGAGGAAAGGTAGCCCTCTGAGCAGCTCCTTATCTCAGGGCTTAATATGGCTGAGGCTTATGGTAAGGGTGTTCAGGAAAAAAACATAATTCTCCATCTGCTTTATAATAGTAAAAATCCAGAAAACATAAAGTATAGGCAGAATAACTTTCAGTATGAGTCCTCTTTAGATGCATACTGTGTTTTAATAAACCTTTGCTGGCAAATTTTCTATGGATGTGGCCAATTGTTGTAAGCCTTGAATCCCTACGGTATTTTCAAATTACCTTGTCCATGTCTGTGTGTTGGCCACACAATAGTAGTTGTGTACAGAAAGGAAGTAAAGAAGTTCTTAGAATGGCTCATGGGAAGGGCTGTGGCTGTAGGAATGTGTGTATCCAGGTTTGGCCTCCAGTTGATGCGGAGATAAAACTTTTCATACAATTCTGGGAATTTTAGATTTCAGCTGCAGCTGGAGGACAACATGCTGGATAAGCCATGTTTTCCCTAGGTCCCACACTCCTGGCTATCCGTTTAGGACTGTCCAATATAATAAAATTGCATGTGTGGGTTCCTTTGGCTATTGATTTCTGCACCATAAACTAAACTTTGCTGGCACAAATTCTGCTGGGATCAGCTAAACACTGTTTTATGGTTTTCTTTGAGTTTTATTGTGCCAGGCATTAAGGGGCATCTAATGGAGCAGCCCTTTTATAGATAATATGTAGTAATTTGTTCTGAAGTGAAAGTGGAACCATTAAAGCATGTCTGGGGGGGAGGGGGGGATCTGTCACACAGCCAAGGAAGGAATAGCACTTACAGGGTCGTAATATATATTATATATATATATATATATATATATATCATGCAGATACATGCAAAGAAAGATGTAGAGCTATTACAGTGCAGCAATGGTTTCAGTGAGTGTTTTAAATGTGTATAATTGCTTAGATTTGGGATTTAAAAGCATTAAAAAAAGCTGCAGTTCCCAGTTGCACCAGTGACTTATTCCCCTAAGAGACTGGGACTAGTAGGAGAGCATGTTGACTGTAATCAACATGAACATATGTATGCCTTATGAAAATCCCTTCTATCCAGTGGTGGAACTACTGGGGGTGCAAATGGGCCAGGGCTCGCAACCCCTCAGGGCACCCTGGCAGCTCACGTGCCACTGATTTCCAACAGGAAATTGCGTACGAAGGGGGGCCCAGCTGCGCGTCCCACACTAGGGCCCGCCCCCCTCTAGTTACGTTACTGTTTCTATCCACACTATAGTGCAGGGGCTACTCTAAGGTTCTCATTTCATGACTTTCCTGGACCCCTAAATAAGTTTATTGTCAAATCTCCCTGCCTGACAATATTTCTGTTGTAAATGAGAGTTGTTTGCCTTGGTGTACATCAGCTAGTAAGAAGTTCATTGCCACGGGCATGAAAAAAATTAGTCTGGGCATCTTCAAAAAGCTGTGTATAGTGTCTGTACCCTTGGGCACAAGCTTTATACTTATAGCTTGCAGCGGCAATCCCATGCTTGCGGATACTTACATTTCCAGATGAAGGAGAGAATGCACTAGTAACATGGGCAAATATGCCAACTCATTGGCCAACAACAAAGAGTTGCACAGCACTTCACTAAAGGAGAAGGAAAGTCTGTTTGCACTTGGGGTGCCAAATGTTAGGCACCCCCAAGTGATTGTATTGACTTACCTGAAACCCCAGCCCCTATCAGCGGAAAACTGCACAGGCCCAGGGTTATACCAGTGAGCACAACGGAGAGATCTTCTTCCTGCTTCCTCTTTCTTTGTGCGGCTGCAAATGCGCAGTAGAACGTTAACTAAAAAGTCAGCTAGTTCGTTCTACTGTGCATGTGTTTTTTCCGAGAAATTAGAAGAAAGAAGAAGCCAGAAGAAGATCTCTCCATGGTGCCCGTGGTGGAGCACCGTCCAGGGTTTCATGTAAGCCAATACAATCACTTGGGGGTGGCTAACATGTGGCAACCCCAAGTGCAAACACACTTTACTTCTCCTTTAAACCAACTGACAGATTCTTTACATTTTTATTAAATTGTAGAGAAAAGGATGCAAAAAGATTCTTTAAATTGCCACTTGTTTGGGGCTCTTATCCAGGCTTGGATAGCCACAATATTGGGCTCAGAACACTGTTATATAAATATAGGATGCACCAACCAATCAGAACAGATTTCCTACAATCATTTTAGGTGTTGGCAATGATACCTCTAGGCATTTTAGCCCGTTAGTGGGGTGAAGATGGGCTAAACGAAAAGACGGGGTACAGCCTAAAAAAATTGCTCAAAGCGCACTTCTGAATACTTTTTACAGTTTACTTACAAATACACTTAAACATGGCAGGTGTTCATCAGATTACAGCTTTCACTTTCTCAATTAATCCTTTTATTGCTATATTTTATTGTAAATCTTATCAATTTAATGTCTTCCTTCATGGGACCAGCCGAGGAAATGAAATAACACATGCAAAACTTGCTCCACATCCTGTTACCCATAGCAACTAATAAGCAGATAGCATTTATTGGGCTTTTATTTGCTTGCATCAACCTCTGCTTGGTTGCTAAGTACAACTAGACCGGCAGAAAGTTACTACATTGCCCCCATGTGTTGAGGAGATTATTATTATTATTATTCATGTGTCCGTCTACATGTCTCCAAATCAAAAAAAGCTAGGATTAAGTTTTACGTATTCAAATTAAAATCTATCTCTACTACTGTAGATTTGACAATCCCAGTCACATGGGATTGACTATGGTTAATCGTTAATTTTTCGTGAATTAAAAATTATTTTTTATAATTGCATTAAAGTCAATGCGGTGTTTTTTCTTATGGTGACTTTTTCTCCAACTGCATTAAAGTCAATGGACATTTTTTCTTATGGTTACGTCTTCTCCAAATGCCTTAAAGTCAAAGAGCATTTTTTCTGATGGTTACCTTTTTTTTT
>CM044438.1:14037649-14058917 GCA_024363595.1 Xenopus borealis
TATATATATTTTAGGGATGCCTCAAATCCCGTAATAATCATTTTTCAGCAGAATTTGCATTTGGCCGAACTTAATCCGAATCCTTAATAGCATGTGACTTTCAAACATACAATGGGATGGCTATATTATTCTGTGCACACAGATGTGTTTCTATCTAACGTTTCTTACCATATGCTAATATGGAGGTAAGGTTGTAGTGTGATATACCACCAAACCCTGGAGGCAGGATTGCAATATGACTCAAAAAAGGCTTCAACACAAACTAGTGCAAACAAAATATATGGTTTATTTATCTCCATTGGGCATATAGCAAAAATAAACGAAAGACGTGTATCCGATATGATGTTAAAAACTCTTATAGTGAAATTGGCTCTGATACCAAATAAGCACAACGTTTCAGGCTGGCATGGTAAAAGTTCTGTGCTTGCTTCAGAAACACTACTATAGTTTATACAAACAAGCCATGGGGGCAGCCATTCAAGCTCAAAGGACTGAAGGCACAGGATACATAGCAGATAACAGATAAATATTATTCTGTTCTACAGGGCTTATCTGTTATCTGCTATGTAACCTGTGCCCACTGACTCCTGGGTCCACCATGAGTTTTCCTGGTATCCTTGTGTGCCAGTCCAACACTGAACTAACTGACCTATTTCATTCATATATTATAAACTTGAAAACAATCTCTCTGAGGTGGACTTTACAGCTGATTAAAGTTGCTTTCAATGAGAGAGCAGATGCACTTTGGACACTTTATATTTAGAGTTAAATGGCTCAAGAAGAGACATTTCTTATTTTGTTTTAACGAATTTCAGGTGATGACCTTACTGCTGCTGAAATACTTTTCAAAAGACATGAAATGAGGATTTCACATTCAGAAAGATCAATAAGTTTAAGCCATTCTGTAATAAGAAACTGGGCAATAAAATAATTGAAGTGCAAAGTGGATCAACAAGCATAATCAGAAGCAGCAGAAGGGCATGTTACTAAATTGAAAGCTTTATATACTGTATTCCAAGAAGTAGAATGATGGCTGAACAACATATGAAACCACTACAGAATAAGGTACTTTTTTGAATATGTGGAATAAATGAATGTGTTTCTTTAACAAAGTGTCTGTTTTCTGACAAGAACAATATTAATTAACAACAATTCCACAGGGAAATGTGATTATTTATTTCAGAGCATTAGTTCAGTTCTTCAAGCAGATGGTTTCATGTATCCATTACTGAGTTGGTGTATGCAAGGCAGACGTTATATAAAGCATATGCTTTTATGTGAAAGAAAAGCAATTACTACTTTGACATATGTTTAAATCTTGCCATATCTGACGCAGTCATGGCTGTGTTCCAATTGGAGCGATCGTGCTGTTCCCAAGCAGAGAGAAAAGTTGCTACTGTATCTGTTACACGGATACTAGTGTTGTTAAAAGGGAGCTACCATGAAAATGTACTATAAACTTTATTTTCATTGAAGTAAGAAGCTTTCTAAATCATAGAATTAGGCTAATAATGAATGGCAGTAACCTAACTAGGGGGGGGCGGGCACGGTGCGGGACGTGCCCCTCCGTACGCAATTATCTTTCCGGAAATCGCCGAAGCGCATGGAAATCGCTGGTGCATGAGCTGCTGGGGGGGCCCTGAGGGGGTGCGAGCCCTGGCCCAATTGCACCCCCTCCTCCCCCGGTAGTTCCGCCACTGATGAATGAAATGTCCTGTCTTCACTGCCCTCCTCTCATCAACCTGTTACTCTTTAGAGCAGGGGTCCCCAACCTTTTTTGCTCGTGAGCCACATTTAAATTTAAAAAAGAATTGGAGAGCAACACAAGCATGAAAAAGTCCATGGGGATGTCAAATAAGAGCTCTGATTGGCTTTTTGGTAGCCCCTATATGGACTGGCAGCCTACAGGAGAGAATGTTTGGCAGGACATCTGTTTTTTATGCAACCAAGACTTGCCTCTAAGCCTGGAATTCAAAACTAAGCACCTGCTTTGAGGCCACTGGGAGCAACATCCAAGGGGTTGGAGAGCAACATGTTGCTCGCGAGCTACTGGTTGGGGATCACTGCTTTAGGGTAAGGCCAGATGGGAAGATTCAAGGAGATTTGTCGTCTGGCGACTAATCGCCTCTTCGTTGGGGTGACAAATCTCCCCGAACCGCTTCCCCCTGCCTTCCAGCGTCTTTAATGAATAATCCCCTGCGCTGGCTTTTCCAAAGTCTCTCAAAGTTGCCTGCTTAGGCAATTTCGAGCGATTTCGGGGAAGCACAGCGCCGCGTTTGAATAGGTGCAGACGATTATTCATTTAAGTCGCTGGAAGGCAGGGGGAAGTGATTCGGGGAGATTAGTCGCCAGGCGATTAGTCGCCAAGCTACGAATCTCTCCGAATCTTCCCGTCTGGCTTGAGCCTAAGTCTGCCTTCATGATGAAGCCAGAGTCAGATTTGTATTGACAGGTCGGTCTAATAAATCTTTTAAGGAGGATTCCCTGTCCTAGCAGGTGTCTTAGAGCTAATTCAAATAACTGACTCCAGCACAAACAAAATAACTGACTCCAGCACAAAATGTCAAAATGAATACAGCTATAATCTTCTTTAAAGCCCTATGTCATGATTCCACTTACCTCAGTAATAATGGTTGAACTGAATTCATCTTTACTATATTCCCACCCGTCCGTGCAGGATCTTGTTGCTAATTCTGAGCTATTGGCCCAAGTTCTGTTAGTGCCAGCTATCATCCATTGAACTTCTACATATTCCAGGCATCTATCAGGTTGTCCATTGACATCCAGTGGAGCTGACAATCTCACATATCCCATTCCGTCTGTACTGTTGCTTTGGTACTGAGTATCATTAGCTTTGCATTTGTGGTCTGGTATTGCAGCACTGAAATTCTGTAGAAGGTTATGGCTGGCCATCAGCAGAATGGGGAAGCACAAAAGAACAACCTGTGTTATTTGAAACCTCCCCATGCCCCCGGTTCTCTCCAGAAGCTCAGCAAAAGACATTTTTGAAAAAATATTATAAATTCTTTAATTTGTCAGAGAGAAGCCGCAGAGTTGTGTCTTTTTTTTTTTTTAGTCCAGAATAGAAAGGAAAATCCCTGTAACAGATAACAAGACAAGTGTGATTATGATTAAAACACTTTAAATAAAAACCATGTAAAGTAATATTTTCTAGTTGTTTTTACTAAAAGGGTTGATGTAACCCTATATATCTATGCATCTGTATACAGTGTTTACATCAGATAAAACAACAAATCTAAACTTAACAGACACAATGAGCTACAGGTTGCATTACAAAGAACCAGAACAGTAAGAAGAAACATCGACAATTGAAGTTGAGTACAGGTATGGGATCTATTAACCAGAAAGCTCAGAAGCTGGGGGTTTTCCAGATAACAGATCTTTCCATAACTTGGATCTTCATACCTTAAGTCTACTGGAAAATCATGTAAACATGAAATAAACCCAATAGGCTGATTTTGCTTCCAATAAGGATTTATTATATCTTAGTTTGAATCAAGCACAAGGTAATGTTTTATTATTACAGAGAAAAATATTTTTTTTAAAATTGGATAATTTCAATAAAATGGAGTCTCGCTTTTCCATAATTTGGAACGCTCTGGATAATGGGTTTCTGGATAACAGATCCCATACCTGTACCAATACAGAATTTGTATAATATACATCTATGTTCCTTAGTAGTAATTAACATTTTTTTTTCACCAGGCTCGATTTGAGTAAGTAGACTTACTCATCGTGGGGCGAGAATCATATATCCCTAGTAGAGAATCTTAAAGCCTTGGAGGATCTTTGTGGAGGACTATAGGAGGATAAGATACGACATTTTTTTATAAAATTACGACACTGCATCATTTCGCCATCTGTTCATTTCTGTTCATGCAGCAAAAATCCACAGCGAAAAATTTTGCCTCAACGGAAAAGCTGGCGAAAACAAAATTGTCGCAGAGACAAAAAGGTCACCATGAGAAAGAAGGCCCATTTAATGCATTTGGACAAAAAAGTCGCACAAGAAAAAAATGCACCTTGACTTTAATGCATTTGGATTGAGAAAAATTGTTGTGCGCATTGTCACACATAAAAAAATGTTGACTTCCATTAAGTTTTGCAAATTTTTGGTCTTTTCACGAATTGTTTCGCAGCTTTGAGAAATGTTTTCAGTTTTGCTAAATTTTTGTTGAAGTGAGACAAATTCGCTCGTCATTATTCCTTAGCATTAGAAGCAGAACTGAATGTGGGTATAGATCTAAGTTAAGATGTTCCAACCAGCTGCTCCAAATTTTGAGTATATTCTATTTTTGGCTCAATTAATGAAAATCAAACAGTGACTTTTCTTTTCTGACATAACAAGATAAAAAGAACACCTAACTCATGGGCATTGCCGACACATCTTTGAGGCCAACCACAGATACATGCCTTTTAGTATAGATGTACTGTTTTAGATTGGAATACTGCATATATATTAAAGGGTTCCCATGATCCACATGGTGAAGGATAGAACTTTGGTAGAGTTTAGTCCCTTATCAGCAACTAGTGTGATAGTCTAGGGCAGTGATCCCCAACCAGTAGCTCGTGAGCATCATGTTGCTTTCCAAACCCTTGAATGTTGCTCCCAGTGGCCTCAAAGCAGGAGCTTATTTTTGAATTCCAGGTTTGGAGGAAGGTTTTGGTTGTATAGGGACCAGGTGCACTGCTACAGAGCGTCAATACAGGTTGCCAATCCACATGGGGGCTACCAAATGGCACCCCAAGAACATTTTTCATGCTAGCGTTGCTCCCCAACTCCTTTTTCTTCTAAATGTTGCTCACGGCCTCAAAAGGTTGGGGATCCCTGGTCTAGGGTGTCATAATGTTTTTGACCTCTAAATTATTAGCAGTACGCTCCCTACATATAGAAATCAATAATTAACAGGTAAGTATAAGTATAAGTGTAAGTCTAATGAGCAGGAAAAGAGCGTTGTTCCAGAGAGGACATCACTAAAGTCATATTCAGGGCTTTTTTTTTACAAATTGTGTGGCAGAGATTCAAAATGCGGCTGTAGGATGTGGATCACTGGGGCTTGGAGTAGCAACAATTGAAACAGAGCAACTTGTATGTAGTACAGTATAGCTGGCCATAGCTTGAATAGACTTTGGTGCTTGACACCCAGTGGACAGAAGTTGTACAGAAATACAGCACAGATTTATTTGGAAAGCCTACCTTTCCTGCTGTTTAGATGGGATTAACTGGTGCATTAGAAGTGTGTGTTTCAGGAAGGTTAACCATCCCACTTCAACTGTTAAAAAATATTTGGGGAAGGAAATTCAAACTCATACAACATAATTAATGAAAACCAATTGTAAAGTGATTTAGAAAAGGTGGCTCTGTGACATTAACATAAGAACTTTTCCTTTAAACAGTTTGATGATAGCCCCCCTTCATTTTTTAACATCATACAGGAATGGTATGGTTTCCTATTGGCAAAGATGGCATCAATGAGCAAGAAATGGCGGTTGCTAAGTGAAGGTTAATGCAAACACAATGAATATTTAGTACAGGAATCCAATGGTTGGTGAGGCATCTGACACTATATGTGATGAAATGTAAATAATAGCCGGCATCGGCGTCTATGAATAGCTGTGCCCAACTGTATTTCTAACGATGTCAAAATATAAGACCATTTGATAAATCTAAATGTAGACATAGAACATGGCTGGGTGGAAACCATTATAAACGCTAAAATAGCAACCAGGATTAGAGGAAAATGCTGCTATAAATACACAGTGGAGTTAGAGGTGTTAGCAACTGATGGAGACAGAGGAGCATAAAATATATTGAATAAGCAGAAGATTAGCTTAGAGGGACATACCACTGACCAGTTATGGATTATGAAAACATTTATTGTTTTGCTTGACTTGTCTTGTGGAATAAAACGGGTTCCCATGTATGAGTTTTATTTTATGAGAGGTTATTTCCATTTTTATAACAATGAAACTTGCAGGGTGCACTGTTCTATTGGAGTTGTGGGAAGGTTTTTCATTTCTTCTACTAAGTGCATAATACTTTGCATTCAAATAAGCAGATAAATAAGACTCTGTACAGTATGATCTTAGCATGTGAAAATACAGTGAAAATACCCTCATTGCTAATACTTTCCCTTAAAGGGAAAAGGGAAAGGGAAAAGGGAAAAATGGCTGCCTCTAGGCCCCTGCCGACCCCTCCCTGCAGACCCCTAGGAACTGGGGGTGCCACAAGGAGGAAATAATATATGCAAAGTCTAGGAAGGGGTCATGTTTGGAGGTGAGGGACCCCTAGAAGCAGACCCTGTGGGCACTGGATACCCCTGTTTTTTTCAATCCAAGAGTATTTTATTGTTCTTACAGGGCAGTATATTCTTTTCAGTAAATACGTGCATTAAAATCCTGTGTGGCACCTTAAGAACATCTAAATCCATCACAGCCACCACATCTTGGTTTCTACTGACCTCTTTACAGAAAGCTATTAGGCTTATGTGACTAATCAACAAATCCAGAATAAATCCTGTCCCCTGCAAGTTCCAGGTCATAGTTTAACTAAACTCATTGTAAGAAGCATTTTCAACTAAACAGATTTACATTAAAGAAACCAAAGAAATTCGTTCTTTCATTCATTGTTCCCTGTAGATTGATTTCTCTAAGATGGTATAATTTCTTCTAGATCGATCTCCGATTATATATGATCATTGTACTTGGTTTAGGCCTTTGGTTTGAGAAAAAAAGTGCATAATCCCAAAGTGGATGGGTTTTTATATATTTTTTACAGCTTTAATATAGATAAGACTTTATGATTATTGCCGTTCAGTGTTATATATAATTTTACCATGTATTATAAATTACAGCTCACTAGTTGTTACACAGATTAATATGTTCTGTTTTGGCATGTAAGCAACCAGTGACTCAATGTTTCAACCAGAGGATCCTGATGCAATATTAAAAATAAAGCCACGTAGAAGCATTGAGGCCATCTATTAGAAATTGGAATGGTGAGGAACTCAACCTAATGACAGCTTTTGGAAGCGAAGTTGTTAGATGTCAAGATGGCGGTGTCCAGGGCCGGACATTGATGCCGCACTATTATTTTAAAAATTAAAGGATGCAGAAGTTATGGGTTATATGTCTGATTATAGTCCACTATTACTTGTGTTCCTAAATTTATATTTGATTGATTCCTGGACTTTTCACCCTTCAATGGGATCCTGACTAAATTTGTTTGCCACCTTGAAACTTGACAATCGTTTATGATTCTTCTTGACCCCTTAGATACCGCAACTGGACTTTATGCTTGGTGCTTCCTACTTGGTCCGGAATTCTCCGATGACAGCATTATGAGATGACCACATGGCTGACAGCAGTAGAAGGGAGAAAACTAGAAATATGTATATTATATATATGTAAAAATATTGGTGGTGTTTTCAGTCTTAAGTCCTTACTAAAAGCACAACAATGCTTGCCCACTAATGTCATTTTAATGATGAGCCAATTAGCCCTCCTTTATGTTTTTGGCATTATGGAGGAAACTAGCACATACCAAGGAAACTCACTCAGATATGGAAAGAACATAGTGCTGGTGATGTAAGTAGATTTTTTTGGGTCCTACAGCAAAATAATTTTAAAGCTGTGAACCTAATGGGTCTGTCCTCTTGGTCCTCCTAATGATGCCTCCCCTGCAAACACTGTATAAATTGTATTCTGGACAGAATCAAACCCAGATCTGCAGACTTGGAAAGCAACAACCACAGCCCCATGATATTAATCAAGGTTTGAATCTGGAGGAAGGTAGATCAAATGTGAGCTTGAAGACAGATTATGAGGAAGAGATCAGAAGGAGTAAAAGTGAAGCAATAGGCCAAATTGCAGGCCTCTCAGAAAGCAGGAATTTATTTAGGTGAGGGAGTTCAAGGAGACGAGTATAGCATAACAGATGTCTTGTGGATGTGAGAGGAAGGAATGAAGGAAAAAAGAGACAAGAAGAGCAATGGGATTGTGTAAGGAAGCAAATATTAAACAGGGCAAGGATGTAGGGTGGGAGAGTCATTTAGAACCAGCTGGTTGAACTGAATGCTAAAAACAACTGAAACAAGTGAAAATTTCTGAAGAAGATGAACTACTGGAGACCACTATTACAGATTGCATTGTTCTACCTGTAGCTGGCTGAAAAAAAACCTAATCACAGGTTGGTCACTATGGGTTATTGCCCAGGTTATATTACTTATAAATGAGCCCATACAGTTACTGGACTTCTATAGGAGCCATTGGTGGTAGTTTGTAGTCCACTAAAAAGAGAAAGTTCATAGTTGGGACACTACTGATGGAAAAAGTAAAACAAATCCTTCAATTATTACACAAAGTCAAAAAAGCCATATTCTGATCTAAAGGATCCAAAATCCAGTTTAAGATGCAAAAAAGTTGCATCTTTGTATAACTGTCAGCCTGGTTAATGTAAAGTAAAGTAATCATTTTAATAAAATTATGCAAGTGGATACAACGTCAGTGTGATTGTGTTGCTTTAACTTTACTCCAATATGTTCCAACATTCTACATAAAAGAATCTGGAAATGTAGGCTATACCCAAATTCACCCAAGCCAGTTTCAGCAAACCAAACCGTGTTATGACATGATTATTTATAAATAAAGGAAACATTTTTATGGGGAGGCCTGTCTTATTGATGGTGGGTCTAGGGATAAAATAGCTTGTTAATTAGTAAGTCATATCCAACATTTTCTTACAGTGGATATGTTATACCCTATGCTAAGGGGCCAGATAATTATAAAATAATGATGCTTTACAAAGGAGAAATAGTGATGTGATGTTAGGGAACCTAAATATCCCTTGAAGGCCCAGTTCAGCCACAGGTACCTAGCTGGTTTGGTTATAAAGCAGGGATGTCCAGCCTTCCCAGAGGCTATTCTTTCCATTGCTTCCCTCACTGTTCGGTGTGCACTCAAGTGATACAGTTGTGGAATTTCTCAGCTCTTCCACTATGGCACCTCAGCAAGGAAGTCACCCCCTGCTTGAAAGCCTTGCAGACAGGCATACTGGAGAGAACATATTACATTTAAACAAAAAAAAACACACACAATGCAAGGATCTCTCTACAAACATGCAATGCCATTAAAGTACATTGTGTGATTAATGCACCTTCAAAGTTCCTGGAATTCTATTATGGCCATTCATTTAAGTAATTTAGCTTTTGACTCCAAAATAATTATAGCAACTGCCCTCGGCTTCAACCTTACCTTTTATAGTAATCAGCACAATAAGGCAAAACTTTCTCTCGGCTTCATAACTCTCTTCTTTACCGTGCAGCCTCCTTTCGCTACTTAACTGACAGAAGCTACACAAAGCAGAAAATTGGGTCACCGAGGGCAGGTGTTTTCTGTCACTTGGGGGGGAAAGTGCTCTGGGGTGTTCACTAGTTTGTTTTATTGGCATTTCTTTGTTGGGAGTTTTGCTGTCAGTCAGCTGCGTGTGTAAGTATAAGAAAAGGATAACTTGGGAGCAGATAAAGTGAATATTGGGCTTCCAGTGCTGTCATGCATATGTAAATTGAACTGTGGCCAAATACTAAGGCAGAAACCACCTACAGAGAACTGTTTCACCCATGTAATGCTCATCAGTGCAGGGAAGGGTTTCTGCTCAAGATCAATGAGACACTTAGCACATGGTTTTACACAAAATTACATGCGAAATACTCCTCACGTACAACTAGGGCATGTCTTCTCAGTTTTCTCTTAAACAGACAGCAAGCTTATCCTCTTTACAGAACATTCATCTTCTTGCCCTGTTGTATTTCTTACAGCAGCCAAGGCATTCTCCATAAGGAAAGTAAAATTAAAGTCAAACAGCGTAACTGAAATTTCTCATACAGGCCCTGATAGGTTATCCTTGCTTAAGAGATCCGCATTTCTGTGTGAGGGGAATTGACAGGGGTGAGTGTTGGACTGGGGTGGATGTGGCCCACCAGGAAACCAAGGGCCCGCACCAACCCCCCCCCCCCCACTGGAACCAGATGATTGGGCAAGTTCTGGGCCATAAAATGTTAGTGTGGCTTGTTAAAACTGGGGCACAATAATGAGGTGGCAATAGACAGGGAGATCCGCTCATTTGGCAATATCTCTCCCCCATATGCCCACATTGAGGTGGTTATAATGGAGGCAATATGGGCGGTTGGATCGTGGGACTGCATACACGCAGAGATGCGCCCCCACGATCCGACTGGGTTTTTTAACCTGCCCAATTGAGATCTGTCTGACTTTCGGGGAAGCCTGTCGGATGACCCCCCCCACACGGGCCAATAAGCTGCCGTCTTGGTCTGCAGCTTTTATCGGCCCGTGTATGGGGGCCTTAATGCACATTGATTTTTCAACGTCAGCAGCAGCAATTATATTTTTAGTTAGAATTTTTTGATTAAATGGGCAGTAATGTGGGCAACAAATCTAATTAAATACAATTAAAAATAATTAAATCAAATGCTAGTAGTCGCTGTAAAGATGGATAAGTGAGTAACCCCAGAAATGCCAAAAATCACCTTAGAAATTAGATGATCAGCAATAATCCCAGACATGCCAGAAATCACTGCAATAAATATATAGAGAGGAATAACCTCAGTCCCCAGACATGTCAGAAACACATGATACATAGTAGGCAGTAATACTGTAGATAGCAACTAGCACCCCAAGTATATTATATACAGTTAAAAACACTGAATAATCACATTATATAGAGAATTATATACAATTAGGTTCAGTAGTTACTGGCACCTAGGGTTGCCACCTGGCCGGTTTTTTACCGGCCTGACCGGTGTTTTTGATGGCTGATCCCAATGTTATTAATAGGCAAAAAACCTAAATATATAGGAAGGCCAGTATTGTTTTTAAAAAAAGGTGGCAACCCTACTGGCACCCCAAGCAAATTGTGCATAGTGAGAGACAGTGTAAACTGGCACCTTACATTATACAGAAGCATCCTGCATTATATTCATAAGATATATCACATACATTGTATACATGAGAACCAAGATATAAGAAACTATAGTGGCTGCTGTCTGGTCAGCAAGGAGACCTGAACTGTAGCTGCAACCATAAGACAACACATTCAAACAACTTATACTTTATGAATCTCCTGCCAATCACTAGGAAATTAAGATGCAGTTCCACCAAAATACACATTGCTGCAAACACGTTACACAGGCAATGGCCCACATTATACATATATACGTGTACAGGTATGGTACCATTTATCCAGAATGCTCGGGACCTGGAGTTTTCTAGATAACAGATCTTTCCATAATTAGAATTTTCCTACCTTAAGTCTACTACAAAGTCATGTAAGCATTAAATAAACTCAACAGGTTGGTTTTGCCTCCAATAAGGATTCATTATATCTTAGTTTGGATCAAGCAAAAGATTCTGTTTTATTATTACAGAGAAAAAGGAAATAATTCTCTAAAAATTTGGATTTTTTTGGATAAAATGGAGTCTATGGGAAAAGGCCTTTCTATAATTAGGAGCTTTCTAGATAACGGGTTTCCGGATAATGTGCCCCATATACCTGTATATATAAATATAAAATGTGTAAAAGCAACAGACTACTAACTTTATATGTTTGTTCCCTGCTCTGCCTTTCTTTCCATTTCATAAATCTGTGTTTTTCTCTACTCTTTCGTTATCATTTTTTCCATCCTTTCTTTCTATTTTTATATATTGTTCTAACTTTTACTATTCTTTAAAATCCATTTTATCTGTGTATCTGTCACTATCCCCCTTTTCTTCATAATACAGATCCTTCTGCCTGAATCATTTGGCAAAGCTTTCCATTTTTTTTCATGCCCTGGCCTCGTCACATATGTATGTTCTTAAGTGGAATATTAATAAATTACTACAAAATCAAGCTAACCTTGCCCCTGGTAATATAAATCCATAGACAGCTACAATTAGATCTCTTACCACATCCCCAAACAGCAGCAGACAAGAGCGCACACTAATAGTAATATAGCTTATACTTGAGTTAAGAACTACAAGGGCTCAGGCAGTCCAATCCTCCCACATGTTAGTCACTGGCTGCTGTTTAAAAAGTTACACAAGGCTGAGGCAAGAGATCATATGGCTATGAATTTACATTACCGAGGGCAAGATTAGGGCTTGCTTTATTTCCTGTACTCTGCCACTGTTCCTCGCAAACCCCCTTGCAGTTTCACCTGCGTTGCGTCTCCTGCGGGCCCCAGGTAGAGTTGCCACATGGACGGTAAAATTAATGGTTGATCCCAATGTTATTAATAGGGAAACAAGATACATATATAGGAAGGCCGGTATTTTTTCCCAGAAAAGGTGGCAACCCTAGCCCCAGTGGTCCCAATCATTAACCAGTTTGGTACTCTTCTGAACTCAGTGGAGCCCCAGACTGACTCGCACAATATTTATCAAGATCATGGCAAATTAAAAAGAGTGAGGGCCTAGGGGCCGATCAAGGCTTGGGACCACCAGGTTTTTCTGGCCCTGGCTGGCCAGTCCGACCCTGTACAGCAGCCAAGTTATTCTCCATAGGGAAGTGAAAATTAAAGTCAGACAGCGTAAATGAAACTTATCATACAAGCCTTGATAGGTTATCCTGCATAAGATAGTTTCTGTGTGAGGGGAATTGGTAGGGGTGATCCTGGGGCAGCAGCCCCCTTAAAACTTTAGCATCAGAGTGGGTCAAAGGGGGGGGGGCTGCTAGGGCAATGAGTGCTATATTACTCTTTGCACTGAAAATTTGGTTTTCAAAGTCAAAGGAGGCAGCTTTTTGCCACCTCTGGTAACTGGCTGCTAACTGCCACCTGAGGCAAAGTTCTTCAAGTTTTTAACTCTTCTAATAAACTCAAGCAAGAACAAACGGTAGAAGGAATCATTTCACTGCATAAAAAGATTTGTGGCAAAACCACAAAGGCTTGGGCCTAGGGTGGAAATATTTTTTAAGCGACATGCCACCCAGCCACATTCTAAGTATCACTGGGGATCTGTACTACTGTATGCATAATCCCCAGTGCTCTGGCACTTACTCCAAGGCCAAAATGCAGCTCTGACCATATATGAATGATATCGATTCCTGGGTTCAGAGGTTGCTATCCATTTTTGTAGAGGTATATTAATGGCTGCCATGAACTCCATGCGAGATGCTTGCTGATAAATTGAATTCAGTCTTTGGGATATTTCCAAACACTCTCTGGACAGGACTTGATATGCCACATTTACTCAAACATGACTACTCCCATCAGCTTGGATTAGGTTTGTACATACAGGTGACTCAGCTAAGAATGGTTATTGTGAATACTGCAGAACTGTAAAACCTGTATTTTTTGGGAGTCACTTGTATTTATATCATTGGTGGTGGTCTTAGTGGAGCCAGGCATGGTCTGTGCAGAAAGGGCATACAGGAGATGGACTTCTCTGCATACTATAACCTTTTTCTGCACACTAGCTTCTACAATCCAACATAGAGAAGGCCTTAAAGGAAAACTATGCCCCCAAACAATGTAGGTTTCTGTAAAAATATTTTTTATAAAATTGCAGAAATTTAAAACCCTTCTTCAACTAAATAAATGATATTCATAAAAACATTTTTTTGCAGTATGCGCATTTTTGAGTACTCAGGACTGCCCGCCTGTGATTGTAAGACTCACAGTGTACACAGACATAACAAGGGTAGGAGCCCTCTTCTGCTAATGCATGAGATCTAGCATGCATTTAGTTGTGTGTGGCGCTACAGGAGTCCTGTGCCTCCACCCAAGGTGAGGACAGCTTGAACTGTAATACCCCTCCCTGGGAACTTCTGGTACCTGGTGTAGATCAGAGTAGCAGTGCAGTTTATTCACAAAGGACAGTTGCAATGGATCAATTCGCAGGCACTTAGATGACCACAGGATAACAGTAACAGGATTCTTCACATTCAGTTAAAATTGCACAGTTAGGATGAATACCTCTTGGGGTAATTTCCTCCCAGAGTGTAAAGCTTCCTACCCAGATATAGTCAGTTTGGGGTTTTGGTTCTTGGCACCCTCACTGGTCCTCACCTCACCCACTGAGTCCCTGAGCTAGCGGTGTACACACCACAGGGTTAGGGTTGCCACCTTTTCTAAAAAAATTTACCGGCTGATGGGGGGCGGGGCCAAAAAGAGGTGTGGTGTGATGGTAAAAAGGGTTGGGGCATGACATCACAGGGGCGGAGCCAAAGCGAGCAATCGGCTGAAGACGCGAGAAAGGTAAGTTTTAATTGGATTTAAGGCAGGGCAAGGGCCTTTTTTTAAGGGGTATTACAAATTTACCTTCAGCTACATTGCAAACATAGCCTTGGCTGGTGTTTTCTCCTTTGACTAGTTGCCCCCATGGCTACACAGCAGCTTATTTATATAAACAATAGTAGTGTTTCTGAAGCAAACAAAGCCGTTTTACCAGTGCAGGGCAACCCTGCATTATATTTTTATTACTTTAAAACAATTAAACTTTTTGATGTTACTGGTCCTTTAAGCCAATTACTGGACAAAGTTCTGCATTTTACTCCCACACTTCTTCCTGTTACAGTTAGAGCTGCAGTATTTCTGGTCAGGTGACCTCTGAGGCAGCACACAGACCATCACAAATTGGTGTCTCAAAGCAACAGATATTTAAGGGTAACATTTACTTAAATATAAGTAAGATTCTTTAATAAGTCAGTTATCATTCTGATATATTCATTCTTGGGGTAAAGTTTTCCATTTAATTCACTCTTCCTACCCATTTAGTAGAGTTTACAAATGGATATAGTGGAGCTTATTTTTTAACACAGGTTGTAAATCGCCCATTTGCAGTTAGCGCCAGCTAGCAATTCGTTTTGATCTACTACAAGTAAGAAAACATAAGCAAGAATCTCATTGATTGTTGATTTTGCTTCTAGTCACACCACTATCAAATATATTGTTAGAAGGAAACATTTTCACAGTAAATTAATGTGTATATATTCATAAATCCCAAAATAAATATGCTTTTGCTTAATGGATTTTACTGTAATATTAATGGAACTTTATAGAGGAGGTATAAGGCACCCTCCACAAGGATTACCACCTGGCCATCCATTTTTTCGCCAGCGGGAAATCGCCCCTGGCGAATAAATTCGCCCATCACTAGTGGCATGGCTTCCGAACAGCCCTAATACTGACTTTTGTTTGGCATTAGGCAGCGTATAGCTTTCGGCAAGCCCTTTAGTGTCACAGTGGTGTTGGTTAAAGGGCAAGGAAAGTGTAAAATAGAATAAGGCTAGAATTGCTGAATTTTGTATACTAAACATAAATATGAACTCACTGCACCACAAGCCTAATCAAACAAATGATTTATGCTTTCAAAGTTGGCCACAGGGGGCTGTCATCTTCTAACTTTGTTATACATATTTGTCTGACACTGGCACTGCACATGCTCAGTATGGTCTGCTTGAGTTCTGCATGGCTGGTAAGTAAGGCAGGGGCTCCACCTGCTGTTCATAAGTGATTGTTTCCCTGCCAGAAGCACTAAATGAAGGGAAAATTTCACTGCATACAGTCAGGTTTCTTATAAAAACGGTACACATTTCAAAATTAAAGTATATTGGAGATAGATTTCTTTTTCATTAAAGAAAGTAAAAATGGGATTTTATTTCTTTGCCTTTCCTTGCCCTTTAAAAAAAAATGGCTGAATAAAAAAAGGCTGATGTCAAACATATCAATAAAATATTTGCTGTTTGACTGATTTAAATTGACATTTTTAGCTGTATATTCTCGATGTGTGGGCCCTTGTCTGTATTATTTCTAGCATGGATTTGCAAAATGAAAGCGAGGACCATTTAACACACACTTATGTTGTCATACATTTCATTCAGGAAATAAAATATTACGGCTGTACTAAATTTATAAAGCCAATAGTGTATGTGTGGATTTATTTTTAGTGAGCTACTTATACAGAACATACTTTTGCACTTTATTGCTTACATTTCATTATATCATCTCTCTAAGCTGCATTACGTTTGTGCCTTTCATATAATCATTTCTCCAGCTCTCTTGAAGAGATCCCTGACCTGGGATCATTGCAATATAGATGTTTTCTTTCTCCTTCCCATCTAAGAAGGAATTCTATTCAAAGGAGAGGGTTGAGCGGAGCTTTATTAGTGCCTCAGTGTTGTTGATGTTAAACTCTTTACTATAAATACATCTAATTTGCAGGCATGGGGTGGGGAGCCTTTTGGTATAACACCAATCATTTAGACTGATATAAAAAATACACTTATGTTAAGTAGTTCCATCTATTCATTTTGAATGTTTAAATGTGACACATACTTCATTTACCCAACACTTGCTTTGGGGATATTGTTGAAAACCGGAAATTAGTTACCAGGAGCGGCTTTTTTGCCGCCCCTGATAACCAGGGGGTGCGCTGCTGCCTGAGGCGAGTGCCTCAACTTGCCTCATTGGCGGAGTGCCCCTGGTCATATTACTATTAAAAGAGAGTTAACACTATGGAGGCATTTTATTGCCAATAGATTAGCTGCAACAGTGCATGCTAGAATGCTATATTAATTCTGTATTCTAATTCTGTTTTCCATATGTGAGGAAAAAGCTCTAGAAGCCCTCTGTTTGTTTAGGACAGCAGCTGCAGTATTTGCTTTGTGTGACATCACTTCCTGCCTGAGTATCTCCTTGTTCAGTTATAGCTCTGGGCTCAGATTACAGCAGAGAAGGTGGGGGGGGGGAGAAGAGCAAACTGAGCATGCTCTTGCCTGGGGCAAAGGCATGGAGCCTGACACAGAAGCCCATGTGTACACAATAAAAGGAAAGAAATGCTGTGTTTCTTTTGACAGGGGACTCAGAGCAGCACTACTCTGAGGGTTTACTGGTATATTTAGATGGACCTTTCTGATAAGGCTTACCTTAGTTTTAACCTTTCCTTCTCCTATAAGGAAACACTTGAAATGCAATATAATTCAAGTGCTATAAAGGTGTTAACTTTATTGGCTAACCGAGATAATCATAGCAAGCTTTCAAAACATTGCAATCCCTTGTTTGAGCTGGGTATTGCCATCATGCCAGAACTGCTGGTCACATTACCTAGAAGATGTCTGTTCTGATAAATATGTTCTCACAATAGCACCCAGGGTCACCCAAAACCTGTAGGCACTATTTTGCTGCTGAATATGCTGATGGTTTTCATACCTAATGATGGAGGAGATTGAGGTTTAAATTTGATTAATTGCACCAATGGACAATTTTCTTGAAATGACTGAAAGTCAGCTATAACTTCTTCTGTCAATGTATTTTGTATTATTAGTGTATACAGAGGAATATATTGTGAGACTGCATCCTAGTATGTCAGGGTGATTACAGTTTCAGCCAATGAAGAGCCTGTAATTCCCCAGTTGATCAGCAAACCTACAAAATATCACCCAGTGTCACACAAAACCTGTAGGCGCTATCTGAATAGGCGGAATATACTGATGGTTTTAATACCTAATGATGAAGGAGGAGAGGAGAGGTTTACCGTAAATCCCATTAATTGCACCAATGGACAATTTCCTTGCAATGAATTAAAGTCACCAATAACGTATTGTCTATGTATTGTCTATGTATTTTGTTGTATTATTAAGAAAGTGATTTAATATCTATAGTGTATTTAGTGTATACAGAGGAATAGATTGTGAGACTGCTCCCTAGACTGTCGGGGTGATTACATTTTCAGCCAATCAAGAACCTGAATGCATGGTGGGATTTGTTTTTTTGATCTTTTACAGTATGGATATAAGGATTCAAACAGAAGAAAGTTTTGCTGGGCCACAAAGGTTCAGGTCCAGAGTATCAAAAGCCCTTGAGTGGCATCTGCTTTGCCCAGAGGCAAAAGATTTTGACTGCTATTTGAATCTCCCACCAGTCCAGTCCCTACAGGTGATTGTCCTGAAGAAGCAACTGTGGTAGTTGCAAGCAGCAGCAAGATGCAATGCCCCCACTTTTTTACCTGCTGTAATTGGCTGATTCCAGCATGAGTTGGCTATAGGCAAGGCACTGTTGACAAAGAGCATGGTTGAGTATTATGCAATGGGAAAAATAAAGGACAAGAAAGCACACTAATAAAATAAAAGAAAAAGAACACACAACACTGAGGGGAGCATGTCCCATTTAATGTGCCAGGACCATCTGCAAGACCTGTGTTTTGTGGGGTAGAACTCTCACTTAGGCTTACTGACTGGTCTGCTCTGCTTCTTGTTTAATAGCACTAATGAATCAAATGCATCTGCCGAAGGTTTTTCTCCTGGGCTACTGCTATAATGTTAATGTCTCTGTGGCAGACACACTCATGGTTAATAAGTTGGAGCTATGCATAAATCCAGCAGCCCCTTGTCTATAATCCCCTCAAGCTCCTTTTCTTCCAATTACACATGGATGAAGTTTATAACCATGGCATACTAGCAGCACCAATGCAATACTGTACTCATCCTACAGTCCATAATATATATCTTCAGGGGTCACCAAATTCTTTTTTTACCCTTAAATGTAAAAAAAAAAATAGATAGCAATACAAACATGAAAAAAAGTTCCTGGTGGAGCCAAATATAAGCTGTTATTGGGTATTTGAAGTCCATATGAAGACTGGCAGCCTACATGAAGTTCTGTTTGACAGTTCTTCTGTTTTTTATGCAACCAAAACTTGTCTCCAAAACAGAATTTCAAAAATATGCACCTGCTTTGAGGCCATTCAGAGCAACATCTAAGGCAGGGATCCCCAAACTTTTAAACCCGTGAGCAACATTCAGAAGTAAAAGGAGTTGGGGAGCAACACAAGGATGAAAAATGTTCTTGGGGTGTCAGAACTGTGCTGTGATAGGCCATTTGGGACCCCCTATGTGTCTTGTCAACCTACAATGAGACTCTGTTTGACAGTACAATTGGTTTTTATACAACTAAAACTTGCCTCCAAAGCCTGGAATTCAACAATAAGCAGCTGATCTGAGGCCACTGGGAGCAACATCCAAGGTGTTGGAGAGCAACATGTTGCTCGCGAGCTACTGGTTAGGGATCAATGATCTAAGGGGTCAGAGAGCATACAGTGCAGCTCATCCATAAATGAATTGCCACTAGATTACATTTCAACATACCTAATAAGTTAATGTAATAAATGTCCCAAGGTTTTCAAATGGTCAGAGAAACCAACCAGAAAGTCGTAAAAATCATTAGAGATTCGGCTCAGGATTTGGCTAAATGTTAGCACTGTTAACACTCTGGAGTTTAGCCAGCTGGTTCTGTACCTTTAAAGTCATATAACTTTAAAGTTCAAATATTTCCAACATTTTTTAAAATTCACAATTGATAAATTTTTGGAATTTTCTCATATTAGGGTTTGGTACGTGTTCAGCTGAATAATGGAGGACTTATTAAAACAAATCCAAATATTATGTATTCAGTCTATCGGTACTAATCATCAGATAACATACTCGGCGTTACTAGACCTGGTGCCAACTTTGAGACCTAAATTGGATTTCCCTCATGCATTATATTCCCCTATCATGCCATGCTTTTCCCTTGGTGTGCCAAGGGGTAGTGGATCTCAGCAGGTTAGCACAGCCAAGTTGCATGTATTTGATTTGGTTCATCACCCAACAAAGTGCTGGTCTACCCCCTGTTGCCAATTTTGGGCTCAGGTTTAAATACCCAGATGCAATAGAAAGCAGTGCTACAACCTTACATTCTGTACCTACTTTGTAAATGATGTTCTGTCTTGCAAAGAGCTTCAGTTTCCACAGCTACTAGGTATTTTTATAACTAAACTACAATCTGTTCAATAAATTCCTGAGTACTGTATGTTAGTCATCTGCCAAAGTTAATAATACCTTAACACTATTTAACTCTGTTCCTGAATCTTGTTGCATATACAGGTAAAAGTCATAACATAGAGAAAGACATCATTTGCAGAGAATTGTAACTAGTTCAGCTTCTGCTAACATTACTTTCTTTGCATCAGTATCAGCCCAATGTACCTACAGAATGGAATACACTAAACCAAAAAGAATTCCTCAATTCCTGTTAATATTCACAATAATATGTCTTAGGACCAAACATTACCTGAAGATTTCAAGGATCCTTTCAGCAGTGCAGGACCCCTCAGAAACCCACTCTGCGATGTTATGGAAACATAAATCCAGTAAGAACTTTGTGTAATAAATTATTTGTGGTTATTTTATCTCTCTCCTGAAAGCCCTGTGCCCAAGATTGGAGTGACCCTGGCAGCACTTGTACCCTCCAAATTCAGGTTACTGCCACAGGTACTTCTGTATCAGAACTCTGGATTATATAAGGAGCAAGAGTCCGCTAGAGTTAAAGTGTCACTTCAGTCAGAGGAGATTAATTAGGAGGAGAAGTATAAAATGTGGGGAATGTTGTGAAAGCAGGGCAAAGGACAGGGGGGTAGAGGGTGACAATATTACCTTATGCAATAGAAGGTTTTCTTTCTGCACTCTGACTTTGCTATGCATGTACACTATAAAGGGATGTCTTCATGAAATACAGATGGTTTGTTCAGAGTACAGGAGTGTAGCATAGCGGTTTTTATATAATTGATTGATAATGATTTACAATATATACATTTGCTTTGACATATAAATAAAATCCTTGGTTCAGGTTCAGATTTTGGGAGGGCTATTGTCCAATGGTCAAGGTACAATGTGTTTGTTCTATGTATATTGCTGGGTAAACAGTTACCCATCAAATATCCTTGGAATAAACAAACAGACAATAATCTATCCAGACAACTTGTTTGAGTAACAAATAAGGCCTTGTACAAAGTGAATACTTAAATTTACGTTTATGACAACAGTTTGCACAACACATTAGTGCACAAGTAAGCACTTGGGTTCAGGGTTTTCTAAGAACTCTGGTATAAGAAGGAGCTTTTCACTTTACATGTGTAGCTTCGCCTCGGAACCATGAGTGTGTGACAAACCCAAGGTTGAGGGGCTCCCCAATTGTGCTGAATTGATACAGGACTGGCTATTGGTAATTACCATCATACAAAGTTAAGTAAATGTTTTTAAATTCTACCTTTAGATGTGTGTTTGTGTACATCATTGCTCACAAGCAATCATCATTGATCCTGTATATTTATATGACTATATTTATTAATATTAATTGATACAATTATTAATATTGATAAAGGTTCAACCCTTTATTACAAGGGGTATGCTGCTCTTTGTAAAAGGTATGAGTTAAAT
>CM044438.1:14134707-14152181 GCA_024363595.1 Xenopus borealis
ACAACATGGATATTTCATGGTGTGTTGACTTCATGAATAGCTGTTCAAAAGAAGTATCTAATATGTCCCTGTTATTCAGCGTTCCTTCTGTGGACAGAAAGTGTTGAATCTGGCTAAACCTTAATCGATCAAGTGATTCTTCTCTCTGGTGTCAGGATATCTTCCAGTTTTTTAAGTTGTCTGTCATCCATCAGTTTGAGTCTAGTGTTTAAAATGTGTTATTCTTTGTCCCAGCAGGCATTTTTGGTTATATAGTATCGGATTCATTCTGGTATGAATATTTGATCATTTCAATTTATATTTTAGATCATCCCATGTGTTCGGTAATGTTGAGAGAACTGGATTTAGTGCTTTTTGGAGGGATTAGTTACCTTTTTCTATCCATGGGATGGGAGTGCTTCTAATCAGGCCCGGACTGGAAATCTGTCGGGTCTGGCAAATGCCAGAGGGGCTGCTATAATGTGCCATAGAAATTAAGTATTTAATGGTCTGGTGGGGGTTGTTTGGGCCTGTGCTGGAAATACCAGGGCCTATTTTGACTCTCAGTCCAGACCTGCTTCTAATGGTATAGTTGTGTCTTTTTGTAATATTGAAACCCATAATTCTTGTTTTTTGACGAGTCACGTCGTTTTTGACGCGTGTCACGTCGTTTTATTTTACGCCAGCTAATTTCGCCCATCACAATCCAGAACAATCAAAAAATATTCATATATTTTACATTTGCAAAAGCAAAAAATTTTAGTTTTTTTAAACCCATCTTTTAATAGAAGAATTGATAGAATTCATATTTTCCTCAGAATGACGGTTTAGCATTCATAATAACCATAGATTTGTTTATAAATAATGAACAATCCTGTGAACTCATTCCTTGCTTACAAAGCTATTGTTGCTATTTTATTATCAGAAGAAATCGTAGACTTCTGCTTAAGATCCATTGTTTTTTGTGATCAATTTTGCATCTGTTAAAATTAGTGATGGGCAGCCAGCCATGGGTTTGCGGCTAAATTCTGGTTTTCTAATACTACGGATTTTCTCACGTAACTGAGGCAAAAATTTGCTACGGAAATAAAAAAGTCAATGTGATAAAAAAAAAATGCCCATTGACTTTCATGCATTTGAACAAAAAATGTGCCTTAACGGAGAACTAAACCCCCCCCTACCATAAGCTCCCTATGCTTCCAGACATTGTCCCCCTCCCCTCTGCTTCCCTGTGATGTGCTTTAGTTTAAAAAAAATCTCTTACAAAAATTCTCACCCTTAAATAGTACCCTTGGCAGCCTGGGTGATAGTAGCTCCCCACAGATTTGCATGCGCGAAAAAACAAACCTGCGCGTGCGCAAATAAGCCAGATCACACGTGTGAAAATAATATGCAGCCCATAAGGAACGCACACGTCGTCTACAGCTGCATGTGGGGACCGGACTAGGGGGAAGGAGAAGCAGCAGGGGTGCGTTCCCGGGAATTGATGCCAGCGTCAAAATTTACAAATTTTTTTCAGCAAAACTGGACATCACTAGTAGGTCATTTGTTTGAAAGCACCTGTTATTATAATAACCCGAAATCCAAATACACAAGCAAAACTTAACCATTCATAATTTTGACTTTCAAAGGAAACTAATGTAATACCTTTAAAGAAACCTACAATAGTCTGTAATGTATTTCAGCTGTGGTAACCCTTAAAAATTGCAGTCAAGAATTTGCTCACATGGGTGCAAGTGCAGTTGCCAATTGCAACCAATCAGGAAGACCCTGTTTATTAGAAATTTCCGTTGTGTTAAGCTGGCCATAGACGAAACGATCTGATCAATCCTCGATTCGTACGATTTTCGGACCGTGTGTGGAGAGTCCCAACATTTTTCGTCCGGCGTAGATCGGTTGTTTGGTCAGGTTAAAAAATTTCTGTTGGCTGCCGATAATATCTCTGTGTGTATTGCCGATCATACAATTTTCAGTGGGAGACTGTCAGTAGGTTTTGTCGGACACAACTTTTGTACGATCCCTGTCAGGGGCAGAACATCAGCTGATCTGTGCTTTTACTACTTTATTTTAGGGATGCACCAAATCCTCTATTTTGGATTCGGCCGAACCCCCGAATCATTTGCAAAAGATTGGAAGGGGAAAACATTTTTTACTTCGGTTACTTCGGATTCGGTTATGCCAGGAAGAGGATTCTGTCGAATCCGAATCCTGCTGAAAAAGGTCGAATCTCGAACCGAATCCTGGATTTGGTGCATCCCTACTTTATTTAATCTGAAGGATAGTGGCAGGTTGGGAGATGGACACAGGTCCGAAAATAGTACGAATCCTCGATTCTTATGATCAGATCTTTGCGTCCACGGCCAGCTTAAGTTACTAGCACTATATAAGTCAATGATGATCACTGATCAGTCTAAGCAGTGTCAGACTGGGATGCCAAGGGCCCACCAGAAAACCTTGGACCTCAGCCTCTTTATTCCCATAATCCTTTATATCTACAGTACTTACAATATTATTTCATTACTTAGCATTTTTTTCCCATAAAGAAATAGGGAAGGACCACGAAATAGATTAGTAGCAAGAGGGCCCACTGACACCTTGGCCCATCCGGAGTTTTCCTGGTATACTGGTGGGCCAGTCCGACACTGAGTTTAAGTCATATAATGAAACCAGAGAATTGATGAGCAACTTCCATAATAACGGCAATACTTTTTAATTGAGACAGGGAGATGTTTTTGGAGAATGCCTCCTCTGAAGCTCTTGTCTGGTTGGTAGGTCTTTATGAAATAAACAATTATATTCTTTCTAAATAGAACAAAAAAGTATAGCGATAAGATTTATATTTCGGTTGCTGGGATCAGGGACCCCTTCACAACCAGGTAAGATTTTTTAGGGTTGGAAATAAGCAGAATGGAAAGTCTGAAAAATAAAAAACACAAAATAAATTATGAAAACCAACAGAAAAGTTGATTTAATAAGATATTACGGGGCAGATTTATCAAGACTCGAATTTCGAAGTGAAAAAACTTTGAATTCAAAAAGACCAACCGAAATTAATTAAAACATTTTTTTTTTATCAAATAGGTCCGTATTCAATCAGATTTGAATCGATAGATTAACATTTTTAGCGCATTTGATTCAGAGTTTATCCCAAAAAAAACTTGAATTTTCAAAGTCCACCAATAGCCCCATAGGCTAAAACAATAATTTGACAGGTTTTAGATGGGGAATGGAGAGACAGTACATAGGCTAAAACAATAATTTGACAGGTTTTAGATGGGGAATGGAGAGACAGTACATAGGCTAAAACAATAATTTGACAGGTTTTAGATGGGGAATGGAGAGACAGTACATGATACATTTCGAAATTCAAATTTTTTTGCAAATTCAAAATCAAATTAGGACTATTCCCTAGTCGAAGTACACAAAAATAACTCGAAATTATTATTTTTTTTTCATTGGAATTTTCACTTCGACCCTTGATAAATCAGCCCCTACTTGTCAATAAAATGGTGAATATGCCCTTTATGGTTTACAATACAATGATACTGGTAGGTGGTCATTGATAAGGATATCTACCATCGTGTTTGACTTTCAATTGAGAGAGGTGAGTAAAGCTAAAGATGGTTTACTGCCATTGACACAGTTTAGAATGAAATTAGAGAATATTTTTACTCAGGTGATTACAATGTACATTGGCAGTCTAAAATACCTCTAAATTCCTTCTAACCAATGTAAATTAATTTCGTGCAGATTACATTTGCATACACTTGATATGCCATGCATGTCCCCAATGTTTAAAGTCAACACATGGCATAGTCGAGATATTGTGTATTATATTTAAAGCTGGGAGAAATTATTCGAGTCATTGTTCATTCCAAGGAAGCTGGGGCTCAGTTGGTCTTCATCATCATCATCATCATCATCATCTTCTTGGTTATAGCCTTCCTCAGTTTCACCATCATCAGCTTCTCCTTCCTCGACCCCCTCAATCACTACAACTTCTGGTGTGGCATCTTCCCTAAACCACACGGATTTATATCCTGGATCTTCCTTAAACTCCTTTGTGAGGATGGATTTCACTTCTTTAGTGTCATCTAGGTCAGACCCTTCTTGTGGCTTCTCAGGAGGAGGAATATTTGATGGATTCTCATTTGCCACTACATTTGCCACAGAGGCCCCTAAAACTAAATAATCTGTTATAAATGGATCTTTGGAAAAGCTATTATCAGCACCATAACTGATACTAGTAGGCATTACTTCAGCCGAACCAGAATTAGGATTATCATCTGCATCATCATCATCATCTATGAGCTGTTCAGTCCTATCTTCAGAACCTCCAAAGTCCTAGAAAGGTCATGAGAAGATAAATTGTTAAACTGTCGACAATAGAGCAACAATGCAACAACTGAAGGGACTAAAACTGATTATCAATTATCAGAGCCATCAGTAAACCCTAATGTCACTCAATTACAGATGTGACTGTAATTTTTGTTTTCTACAATAAAATTTTTTAATTAAAATTTAAATATGCTCCAGCCAAGAGTGAATTTGACTTTGTGCTTTTGAATTGGAGCTGTTTGGCTGTATCCCATTGTATATATTTATTTATTTATATATGGTTATGCGCTAGCAATTTATGAAACGTAAATGTTCAAGGTTTACAAAAGGCAAAGACCCTGAAATAAAAAGGAATGTTTTGGTGTCCAACAAGAGGGGGTACCATGTAAATTTGTGAAATGCCAGCGAAATGCCAGCGAAAAAAAAAATTGCAGCATACCGGCAACATTTTATACTATTACATGAATTAATTATTAATTTGGAATATTAAAGGGGTACAGTGACTTTTCCAGTTAAAAAAAGAAGTTTTTTTGAAGAACAAATTTACTTTACACATTGCTCCATACAAGAGGAAGCACGTATTTTTTCTTACAACACTACTTATTTAAATTACTTACATCACCAGAGCTTTTGCCAATCCTGTTTCTTATTTGGTCTCCATAATGCTTATGAATGAGGAATCCAAGTCCAACTAAGCACAAGGCCAGAAGCACTCCCAGAGTGGCTCCCAGGGCGGCCATATCTGTGACAGTGTAACCATCTCCTGGTACCTTTTCTCCTTCTGATTGATATAAAATATAGGAAATTTATATATACATAAATACAAGTTAACACAGTTACAGTAATAAGAGCACACATACTAGACAAGTCTTAAGAAAAGAGGAAAATGAGAATGGAACATTGAGTTACAAAACATAGACACAGGGTCTAGATATATTCACAGGCATGTCTACCACTTCTGGAACAGGTACCACCCAGATTACTCCTTTAAATCAGTGTATGTGTGAGCCCCATACATGTCATGCTAGTTGAAGGATTCAGGCTTCATCCTTTGAGGGTAGGTAGATAGGCAGGTAAAATTATTGTGAATGTTGGCAACAATCTTGTCTAAAAAGCTCAAGCCGAGAACTAAGATGAACTAGAAACAAGGTTATATCCATGACTTTATAAAGGGAATCCAAAAATATGTATAAAATCCCTCTCGCAAATATGACAATCACCAATAAAGCTGAGCTGTCCCAAATGTGTCCTTTCCCAGGAGAAGCCAACAGTATCAGTAATCAATACGCTCTGCAAGGGGACATGGCACCAGTCCAACAACAACAGCAACATTCCTGACAAGCCAAAACCATGTGGCCAGACTCCATATTGTGTTGTTTCCAAAAAAGCTAAGTTGGATGATGTTTGGAATAGATCATGAGACTCACAAGAGTCATCCAGACAATGTGGATGAGGTAGATGAAAATATTTTATATCCGTGTTAAAAAGGGAATCCAAAAAATATATCAAATCCACCTCGCATATATGACCTCGCACTAATGAAGCTGAGGTCTCCTAACTGTCTCCTTCCTCTCAAGCACAAGAAGTTTCCATTTGATCAAACTCCATATTTTGTGATTTCCAAAAAAAGCTAAGTAGGCTAAATCTACAAATGAGTTTATATGACATTTAGACTATGTAGATGGCCTAGATGTAAAAAAAATAAATAAATAAATATATCTATACGCACATATGTAATAATCACCAATAAACCTGAACTGTTATGGTTCTGACCTTTCCTAAGATAAGGCAATACAGTAGACACAAAAGGGGGACCAGAAAAAAATGGTGTAAAATGCAGGAACATTTAAAATAATGGAAATGTATTATGCATAATATATAAGTTGGACCACAAGATGTAAAATGGGGGGGGTTCTCTACTTTAAATGGGGACCACAAAAAATGGTGTAAAATGCAGGAACATTTAAAATAATGGAAATGTATTATGCATAATATATAAGTTGGACCACAAGATGTAAAATGGGGGGGGGGGGTCTACTTTAAATGAGATTCTAATACGCTTAGTGGAGGGACATGAGACCAGTCCAACAGAAACTTCCATACTCCTGACTACCATTTACCAGGTCACTCCTTATGTAGAGTTATTTCCAAAAACCAAAGTTGATTGATGTTTGGAATAATAAGCATAATCTACAGATGAATTTATACTACATTTAGACTACTGCACGTGTTGAGCTGGAGATCCAGATCCAGGCATTGCAGATATGATTTGCTGTAAGAGGCTGTGATGTTTATGAGCTGATACACAACCTGGAAGAGGTGTGTCTATAGTCCTGAGAAAGTGAAGTGGGAATAGCAATAGTGGTAGTTGTTGTGGTACCATTCCTAGGAGTGATAGTTGTTGTGGTACCTGTTCCAGGAGTAGCACTTGTTATGTTAACTGTCCCTGGAGAAGTGTTTGCAGTAGTACCTGTCCCTGGAGATCTAGTAGTAGTTGTTTGTGTCCCAGGAGTAGTACTTGTTGTGGTAACTGTCCCTGGAGAAGTAGTTGTAGTAGTACCTGTCCCTGGAGATCTAGTAGTAGTTGTTCGTGTCCCAGGAGTAGTACTTGTTGTGGTAACTGTCCCTGCAGAAATGGTTGTAGTAGTACCTGTTCCTGGAGATGTAGTAGTAGTGGTACCTGTCCCATGAGTGGTACTTGTGGTTATACCTGTCCCTGGTGAAGTATTTGTAGTGGTACCTGTACCTGGAGAAGTGGTTGTACTAGTACCAGTCCCTGGAGATGTAGTAGTAGTAGTACCTGTCCCTGGAGTGGTGGTACCAGTTCCTGGAGTGGTGGTTGTTGTGGTCCCTGTTCCTGTAGAAGTAGTTGTAGTGGTACCTGTCCCATGAGTGGTGCTTGTTGTTGTACCTGTACCTGGAGAAGTGGTTGTACTAGTACCAGTCCCTGGAGATGTAGTAGTAGTAGTAGTACCTGTCCCTGGAGTGGTGGTACCAGTTCCTGGAGTGGTGGTTGTTGTGGTTCCTGTTCCTGGAGAAGTAGTTGTAGTGGTATCTGTCCCATGAGTGGTGCTTGTTGTGGTCCCTGTTCCTGGAGAAGTAATTGTAGTGGTACCTGTTCCAGGATTTGTAGTTCTAGTGGTGCCTGTTCCAGGAGTTGTAGTAGCAGTTGTACCTGTTCCAGGAGATTTAGTCGTAGTTGAACTTGTTCCAGATGTTGTCGTTGTAGTAGTACCTGTTCCCCGAGATGTGACTGCAGTTATGGTAACTGCTGTGGTGGGTACACCTAAACACCATAGAAATATAAAGTATAACTATTTTATTTATATATATATATTACATAAAATAATTATGAGTTTACGAATTACGTATGCTAAACTCATTCAGGGCATAGTTATTTACAAAATCCAGCTTCTACAAACAAATACACTGCATTGTAAAATAATAATTTACTCGGCTACCACATATCTTACTTCATAATAAAGTCAATGCATCCCTTTGCTATCTTGCAGTGCTGATGTCCTTGGTTTGATTTCAGCCAGGGTAATATTGAAAGTTAATGCCAGCCAGTTATTGCATGGTGAGATCCCAGGTGCCACACTATCCACCAATGGTGACATCAGCAGGTAAGGCCCACTGTCACTGATGGTGCCAAGATGATGCTAACTTTACTCCTAGATACCATGTATGAGAGATCCACTTGTGATTATCCTGATCTTGGCTTGTTCCTGACTTTTCCTGTATATGACCTTCTATTGCTCAATACCTGGACTTTGGAGCTTGTTAAACTCCTTGTTGCCAGTTTGCCTTGCCTACCATGTTCCAATGCCTACCCTCCTGCCTTTTTTACCTACTTTGTGCTTTTAATATCATAGGTCAGTTTGTAAGCATATTTTGTGCCTTTGTCCCAGTTGGGCTTACTTCTTGTTCCACACTAAACCCTTTAAGGACTTTATAGTCCTTTGGTCCTTGTACATTTGCAAATGAAGAGAAAACTTACCACAATCCCATGTAGGGTTGCCACCTTTTCTGAGAAAAAAATACCAACCTTCCTATATTTTTTTTTTATTTTGATTTCCCCTATAAATAACATTGGCACCAATCAACATTTCTACCAATGAGGCTGGTAAAATACCGGCCAGGAGGCAACCCTAATCACAGGTGGGACCAAGTGTACAAGCTCCAGACCTTCAGCTTAGGGATTAGTTGTTCTTCTTCCCAAGCTGAAGTTCTGAAGCTTCATGTGCACCTGGTCCCACCTGTGATTATGGTAAGTTTTCTCTTCATTTTCTTCTGTTAAATTGACAGCATGGCACAAATTGGACCGATGTAGAATATATTCTGCTTTTATTTTCCTTTTATAAAGAATATGTACATCCTTAAAGGGATACTGTCATTGGAAAATATTTTTTTCAAAAAGCATCAGTTGATAGTTGTACTCCAGCAGAATTCTGCACTGAAATCCAATTCTCAAAAGAACAAACAGATTTTTTAATGTTCATTTTTGAAATCTGACATGGGGCTAGACATATTGTCCATTTCCCAGCTGCCCCCAGACATGTAACTTGTGCCTGATCTTTAGGATGGAACTACTTTCTGGCAGGCTGTTATTTTCCCTACTTGATATAACTGAATCAGTCTCAGTGGGACTTGGCTTTAATATTGAATGTTGTTCTTTGATCTACCGGGGAGCTTTTATCTTATGTTTAGAGAACTGCTATCTGGTTACCTTCCCATTGTTCTTTTGTTAGGCTCCTGGGAGGGGAGAGAGGGGGGTTGATATCACTCCACAGTACAGCGGTTAAGAGTGACTGAAGTTTATCAGAGCACAAGACACATGACTGGGAGCAGCTGGGAAACTGACAATATATCTAGCCAGATGTCAGATTTCAAAATTGAATTTAAAAAAATCTGGATTTCATTTCAGAATTCTGCTGGAGTAGCACTATTAACTGATTTGTTTTGAAAAAAAAAACCATGTTTAAATATTACAGTATCCCTTTAATCGTTAAATCCTTACAGGGTGCGGAGAAAAAAACCTTATGCTTTCAGACGTTATAAATAACAGTGGAATGGTCATGTTTGGGCCCTTATACTTTGATTGGAATTCAAGTCAGTTTATATACTGAATTTCTTGGTAAAGCCAGGTATGATGTTTTAATGACTATGCAGCTCTTTATTCATGGCATATGAAGTAAATCTTGTTAACTGGGAAGCAACAGAGGTGTGCTCAACAGAAAAGCAGCAGAATAGAAGAAAATATAATTCTGTGAACACATTTAAATTATGGTAGCAAACTGAACTGACAAAATTATTTTAGTGACTTCAGAATTCTTTCTTGTGACTAAACAAAATTCACAACATTCTAAATTAACTTTGTCAACACAAAGGGGCCAATTTACTAACAGTCAAATCATGGTTTTCTTGGTTTTCTCAAAAGTTCTAAAAATTCGAGATTTATCAAGTGAAAAAACCATGAAAGCCTTTCATGCCAAACTTCGCCAAGTAAAAGTTGTCGAGGTGCGTTGTTGTTTGTAGCTTTTACATTGAAACTTTTAATAAATTCAATGACAGTGGTGCTTTTAGGGGCATATTCACTAAAGGGTGAAGTGGCAAATGCTTCAATTCAGCTGAAATCACATTTGAAGGGAAATCACCAATTCACTAAAAGGTGACAATTCACTAGTGAAAGAGACAGTCGCTAGTGTTCATTCGAAGACTACTGCACGTAGTCTTCTGAACGTTACCTCTTTCGCCAGAGTTTCCTTCTCCACCTTAGACCAGGTGAAGTGAAAATGAAGCTACATTCTCCTCAATCTTAGTCAGTTACATCATATGCTGTATGCCTGAAATGCACTAAAGTTGTAAAAACGAGTGGGGACTTTTATTTTTTTAATAACAGGATTGACTGCAAAAGTCTGAACCATTAAACTTTTTTTTGTTAACATTTTTCCCCAGACATCTGAGGGGTATGAAACATTAATTTTGGTTGGCTCATGACGAGGGCATTAGAGGATCCCTTTTGTCTTTATTCAGGTTCCTTGGACAAAAAAATAAAAGTGAAAAGTGGCCACTTCAAGCATTTGCACAAACATTACCAATAAAGACGTTCATACAACTTTAAAGGGGTGGTTCACCTTCAAATTAACTTTTAGTTTATTGTAGAAGGGCTAATTCTAAGAAACTTTTCAATTGGTCTTCATTATTTATTTTTCATAGTTTTTTAATGATTCACAATTTTCTTCTGTTTCTTTGCAGCTTTCAAATGGGGGTCACTGACACCATCTAAAAACAAATGCTCTGTAAGGCTACAAATGTATTGTTATTGTCACTTTTTATTACTTATCATTCTATTCAGTCCCTCTCCTATTCATATTCCAGTCTCTTATTCAAATCAATGCAGGGTTGCTAGGGTAATTTGTACCCTAGCAACCAAATTGCTGACACTGCAAACTAGAGAGCTGCTGAATAAAAAGCTAAATAACTATAAAACCACAAACAATAAAAAATTAAAACCAATTGCAAATTGTCTCAGAATATCCCTCTCTATATTATACTAAAAGTTAACTCAAAGGTGAACAACCCCTTTAATGTACCTACCCTAATCAAATTAACCTAAGCGCAAGAGTTCTAGTGAAGTTTCGCTAGCCAGAAATGAACGCTAGCAAAATTCAACATTTGGTGAATTTGCCCCTTAGAGTTTGGGAATTTTGTCTGGTTTCAAAAACCTCTAAAACCACTAAAATCCGACCTTTAATAAATGAGCCTCCACTTGTATGAATTCAAAATGCATCTATATTGCAAAGCATCCAGACTATAACGCCAGCACCCCACAAGTTAACAGGGGTGGTAAAAAGCTGTTTATTTTAAGATTGAAAATTCTTGTTTGCCTTGTTTTGTAGATTTAGTGCAGAGAGAACAATTACAAATACACTAACAATGAATCTTGTGTGTAGGAAGGGGCAGCATCAGGAACTGGATTGCCCCTGCTTGTCGTAAAGTATTACTTCGCAATGGAAAGCAAGAAAGAAACATACTTGGAGTGATTTGTACTTCAACTTCAGTGGAGTCCTCTTCTCTAGTTGTGGTGTCTCGAGCCAACACCTGTGTAGGAGAAGTGTTTGATTTACTTTTTGTGGTTTACTTTATTAAAAACCAATATTAGACTGGGGCACTAAGCAGGTCCGGACTGAGAATTAAAATAGACCCTGGCATTTCAGGTACACAGAGGCCCAATCAGCCACATAGAGACCCAAACAGCCTCCACCAGCCCACTAAATACTGACTTTCTATGGGACCTTATAGCAGCCCCTCTGGCATTTGCCCTAACCTACAGATTGCCAGTCCGGGCCTGGCACTAAGGGCCCCCTAGATAACCTATTATCAGGGACCCAATAACCAAGATCAAACTATTTCTCTTCTATTAAAACTGTGCAAATTCTTCCTGAGACGTTCACCCTGTCTGCACATACAACTAACAATCTCTCTTGCTTATCTGTGGCAATACATTTGGCATCTATATTTTTCCTGACTCATCGCAGGGTTCTAAAATAACTCTTAATCAATTTTTTCTATTCTTCTCACATAATTTTCTTTTATGATTGGGTTTTGCAAACACAAGTAGAACCTTAGAAAGACAGAGACACATGGTCAGATTCAGGTAAATCTCCTCTTCTTTGGTGCGACTAATCTCCCCAAACTGCCTAACCCACTGGCTAGAATGTAAATTGCAGACGGGATGGCACTGGGATCGCCCAAAGTTTTCCTGCCTTCCCCTGCCTTCCTGCCGGCTAGAATGTAATTTGCCAGCTAGAAGGCAGTTCTGGGAAATTAGTCATCCCGAAGAAGAGGATTAATCTCACTGAATCTGCCTGTGTGTCTCTGCCCTAAAAATGTAATGCACAAAAGTGCTCCAGAAAGATTCTGATTAGTGATGGGTGAATCGATCCCGATTCGCCGAAAAATTAACGAAACGAGTCACGTCACGGTTTAATCACGGCGTGTCATTTTCGGCGCACGCCACGTTTTTTCTTTTTACAGTCTCGTTTTTTTACACCAGTGAATTTTCAGCAGGCAAATTTTTCGCTGGTGTTTCTCGGGAATTCTCGCCCATCACTAATTCTGACCAGGAGCCACCACATGTCGGCCAGTCCTACCCTGTTAAAAAAATTGTGCATGTTGTTGTTATGCTACACACCAAAGCAACACAACTCTCCTATCTTCAGCCTATTCCATATGTAAAGAGAATGGAATATGTGAAAAAATTATCTGATAATGAACACAATGCACCAAAAGGCTTAGGTGTTTAAAGGGCACCAATCACAGCCAAAATCAAACACATATTAACAACCTGACAGTACAACCTAAACCTGTTTAATCAAACTACATATACAGTTTTTTAAATGAAAAACGCCAGCGCTAATCACACGCGGCAATTCGTTTTCCAAAGCTTCGCAAGGAAGGTGTTTGCAACCGGCACTCTCCAATATCAACATCAAAAGTCAAGGGCATTACATGTACCGCTTTTCAACCTTTTTTTTTTGCAATCTTTTTGGCACTTTACATTTATGGTGAATGAGCCATTCTGTGGGGGAAAGGGAACTCCTTTTCTTCCTTGTGAGCAGTACGTGGATAATGGTGATAATAGTGATGTGATGTCTCCGTTATGAACATGGGAAGAAGGTGCAAGGCTGCTGAAACTGCTAGTTGAACAGGTTTGTGTGCTCTGGCACTTGCACTGGAGCCATTAGTAAAAGAGCCCTGCTGTCTCTGTGCAGGTTGATTCCATACATAAACATTGACTTTTAAAAAGATCATCACGTTCTCCAGGTGCATCCCGACCTTGTCGAAACTACATTTGTATTCCGCTACAACTACCGCACACAGAACTACCACACATCCAAATGTATGCCTTTAAGATCTTTAATTACTGCCATCACTAAAGAATAATTAAAGATACTTACAACAAATCGTACTGTAGCTGGAACATTAAGAAAAACCTTATTTTTTATATATCCATCCCGGGACACTGTGAAATTAGTTGTGCCTTCAATCGTATATGTTACAAATGGATTAATCCTCTGAAACACAAAAATGAATTCAGATCAGTCCAAAATACATGTATGGGACCTGTTATCCAGAATGCTCGGGACATGGGGTTTTCTGAAAAACGGATCTTACCCTAATTTGGATCTTCTTAAGTCTACTAGGAAATAATGTGAACATGAAATAATCCCTATAGGCTGGTTTTGCTTTCAGTAAGAATTAATTATATCTTCCTTTCAAGTACATGGTACAGGTATGGGATCCCTTATCCGGAACAGTAACAACTCAGATGGGACGCACACTTAGTAAATCAGCCCCTAAATCTTTTCTGACATATAAAATGTAAGGAAATGCAATCTCCAAAAAACTTCAACATATAGTTTTGACATAAAAAGTCAGAATATATTATATATATATAATATGTAATATTGACAAATTCATCATTAGTACCTGCCCCGGTAGAGTTTAAGTTTCATATCTCAATTACACACAATTAACCTTCCTGTCTGTTGCGTAAAGAAGACATGTATCTGCTTAGCTCTTATTAAAGCTATATAATAATTGTAAGAAAAATATTTAAAAATATTTAAAACAATAAATAAAAAAAAATAAATAAAAGCCTCTTTCTCCTGCTGCAAGTTACCTACATCTGTAAAATCTCCATCTGCAGCAAAGACTTGTAGGGGTCTGTTGGGGCTACTGGAATCGGTAACTAATGTGCCAATGTCAGACTGAGCCCGGATTGTTCCAAGGTAATTTTTCTTTTCAAATGTTGGAGGATGGTTGTTTTTTTCCACAACTTCAATCTGCACTGTGGTCGTTGCATGTTTCCGCTCATCATCAGCTTGGGCAGCCTAGGAGTGACACAGAAGTACCAACAATTTAATACCACATGAGCAGATATTTTCTCTTAAAGGTCTATGAAAAGGTTATAAAGGAGGCTTGTGATAAGTTATGGTAGAACTTCTCCATGGGATTAGGTAGATTGCTGCCAAGATTCAATATAACATTTTAAAAAATGGGCTGCTGGACCAGACCCCCCTCTCCCGATCTCCTGGGCCCAAAAACGAAATTGGCGCTCAGTGCGCGCTTGCACGCCTTGGGTCACAGTGCGCACACCCTGCAGTAGGGGGTCTGGAAGGGGGCCCTGGACAGTAGTCCCAGTGGGCCCCAGGTTCCCCAGTCCAGCCCAGGATAAATCACACCAAAACCGAGGGGCATATTTGTCAAAATCCAAATATTTTAATTAAAAAAGTCTGACCAAACTGGTCATATTGGACCTTATTTATTATTATTAAAAAAAGCACAGTTTAATCGGATCAGGGACGAACACAGAAAAAAATTAAGTGAAAAGTTTTTTTTTCCCGAATCACTCGACTTTTTGGGGCTTTTGCCCGAAAAGTTCAAAATAGTTGCATTTTCAGGCTAATTTCAGCGTAGACCTGGTCGGTTTTTTGATGGTTGATTCCAATGTTATGAATAGATAAAAAAGGTAAATATATAGGAAGGCCGGTAATGTTTTCCTTAAAAGGTGGCAACCCTAGCGTAGACAAACTCCAAATAGGATAGGGACCTCTGCCACTGACTAATAGACAACATTGGCAGGTCTGAGATGCCAGATTTTCCAATTCTGACTTTTTCCATCCCCACGGGTATAATAAATCTAAAAAAATAAGACTACGGGGCAGATTTACTAAATTCACATGAAATTCACACGAAGAATCCAAATGTTTGTTCGAATTTGTATTAAATTCGAATCTTCGAGTATTAGGCAAATTCGACCATCGAATATAACATTTTATTCGAATATTCGAATATTCAATGGTCAAATAACTTCCCCTTTAAATTTTAATTCGACCACCTACTTTGCCAGATCAATGCTACCGAATTGGGCATCATTATCTTTGATCGAATATAAAAAATTTGATCATTCAAATATTCGATCAATCGATCAAATTATTTATATTCGATCGTTCGATCGATCGAATTGCGGTAAAATCCTTCTAATTCAATAGTTGAATTTGAAGGATTTTACTTCGCCACTATTCCCATGGTCAAATTTCGATTTTTTTTTTAAATTCGAAATTCGACCATTAGTAAATCTGTATTTGTGTAGACAGAATTGATTTTTCGGATTGAAAATAAACCAGCCCATCCCTTACCTTGCTCCATTGTGAAGTTATGGATTCTGGGACTTGAAGTCCCTCTGTTTTCCAGAGAATCTGTGTGATACTCACTATGGAAAGCAAAGGGACTTCAAGTCCCAGAATCCATCTCTTTACAATGGAACAAGCTGAGGGAGGTGTTGGATCACTCTGGGAGCCTAAGGGGGTGGTTTCAATGTGCACAGACATTGCTGTGTGAAATAAAAATCCATTTATATTTAGTTCTGGAAGTTCAGTTAGTGCTAATGCATCTTTTTTTTACATAAACCCAACTAAAATTAGCATTACTATAAGCACAGAAGTATTTATTATTCATTGCAAAATCAACTTGCCCATTCCACTGCATGTTTTAACAAGGTCTACTTACCATAATTTGTAACAATATTATCCCCAAATTATCTGCTGCTTTGGTCATCGTTATATTTCCACTCGCCCTATCCACAGCAAATATTCCTTCAGTATTCCCTAGGAAAAAATATGAAAAAAATGTAATATTTAAAATTTGCTAAAATCTGAAAACACAAAAATAAAAAGGCAACTGCTCATTCTTTGTGCTTTTTGATAATTAGGAGCATACAGGTGGTTTATGGGCCAATCACAACCTTCTAATGTTACAGTGCCCCAACCAACGCGAGGGCTGAGAATTTCACATGTTGCTAACATCCAACTGGGATAAATAGGTTTTCCATATATGGCTAAAAATTGTTCACTAGCATTGATGTCAATATTTGCATATACAGTATTTTTTATTTAATTTTTTTGTTTCCTATGTACCTGTATATGCTTGTTGATGTTCACCATGCACAGCCGTTCACTATGATGTCATCAGCCTGTGTTCACTCCCCTTTCCAGCCACATAGGGGGAAATTCACTAAAGCGCGAAGCATCTAACGCTAGCGTTAATTCGGCAGCGTGACGTCAATTCGTAACTTTGCAAATTTACTAACACCGACTCTGGCGAATTTGCGCTAGCAAAGTAGATAGACTAGCGCAACTTCACACCATTACGCCAGGCGAAGTTGCGCACTGACGAAGGATCGTAATTACCCAAATTCACTAAGATCACCATTTTCCTGAACGTTAGCACTTACGATAGACTTTACTTTGCCAGGTCAAACCAGGCGAAGTTAAATACAATAGATAGGAGTTTGAAAAAAAAAAATTGGAATATTTTTCTAAGCCCAAAAAAAACGCTAGCGTGTTTTACCATTCTAGGGTGATAGTCTGAAAAAGATTGATTTTTTGTGGGGGGGGTTACCCTCCTTCCCCCCTACATTTCCTAACATATGGCAACACAACTATACAGGGGGCACATGTAGGGCAATAGGACAACTTTATTTTATTTATTAAAGGTTTCCTGGGCTTGTGTAGTGGAATGTAGTGGGTGTAACATATGCAAATTAGGCATCACAAGCGTAAATGCGTTTTGCCTGGCGAACGGTAGCGCAACTTTGCTTACGTTCGCCAACTTTAGCGTAACTTCGCACTTTTGTGAATTTGCGTAGTGCTGGTGAAAATTCGACCTGGCGAAGTGCGGCGAACGTTAGCGAAGGCAACGTTAGCGAATTTTCGCCGCTTAGTGAATTTCCCCATAGGGTTTATCAGGCTTCTCTGTTTGGGATTGTGCACTTTGAAAAAGACCTTGAAACTAGGGATGAATTTATTTTTTCCCCAGGCATGGTTTTGCAGGCGAAACTCTTTTTCATGAAACTGTGGCAAAAATGAGCTGTGAAAAATTTTGCAGGTGCAAAGACAAAAATGTCGCTACAAGGAAAACAGCCATTGACTTTAATTAATCAATCAAGTTATTCGATAGTCGAATAGTCGAATATTCGAATAGATTTTTATTTGAATTATTTGAATCGTTCAATTCAATTGAATTTACAGAATTCACTGGTCAAATTCACCTATTCAAAATTCGAATTCAAATCTTTTTGAAAATTCGAT
>CM044438.1:14182743-14196025 GCA_024363595.1 Xenopus borealis
GGGCTTGGATGATTTCTTGGACAGACATAATATCAAAGGCTATTGTGATACTAAAATCTGTAGCTAGTATAGATATGTTTATATATAATTTATGTGAGTGTATGGAGGGGTGTTTATGGATGCTGGGTTTCATTTGGAGGGGTTCAACTTGATCGACTTTGGTCTTTTATCAACACGATTTAACTATGTAAGTATGTAACACTGGTGAAATCTAAAATTATATGAACCACTATGGTGTTGTCAGAAACTACCTCAGGTGTGAGGTTGACAGGAGGGAACCTATGTGCTGGGTAATCTAGGTTATGCATGTTGCCTGATGAATCAATAGCAAAACCAAATAAGATGCAGCAGAGATATTAAATGGTAACAGCAATGGCAAACAGTAGTTATGCAGAACGAAGGAATCAAGTCCAGTACACACAAGGCAGAATCCAAATCCCAAGGTCAAAATGGCAAACACAAGAAAAGGAGCAAGGGTTCAGGTACAGACTGGAACAGAAACAAACGGGGGAAATATCATCAGACTGAACTTAATGATCCAGGACCAGGAAGCAGGAGGGGACTGACTTCAATAGGTCTCTAATGACCATTTTATATGCACCCGCCTTAATGAGAGTGAGGGTGGAGACAGAGGACATAGTTCAGGTAGCATGTTAGATATAGATATAGATATGGACAGTCATGAGAATCAAACACCAAATTCATCCTGTGGCTCAGCAGAATGCAACATCTGATGAATAACAATAATAGGCCAGACAATCGCTTGCATCATACAGATGGAAACATTTTCTGGCTAGACCTGCATATTAAGGAGAACAAAACCCAAATTCAAGCACTATCATTTTAGTTAAGACATAGTTGAACATACTTTGGGGTGGGAAAAAAGCTGAAGCCCCTGAATTCATTTCAATGCTTTAACCCATTATCTCTGGCTATATGATGCGCTCGGGATGTTAGTAAACCGTGTGCTTGTATCGGTGGGTAAAGGGGTTAAAGGTGGGTATGCCATGGCATTATTAATCACCCTTAGTGGGCACTGGATCCTACACAACCCCTCGACATCAGCTGCTTCCAGGCTTCATCCTGCAACCCCAAGTTGATGTTGAACTATACATCTCAAATCCTTAGATGGATAACCTTAAAATGCATTTAGTTGGTTTTGTCTGCGACTAACAGAATGTTTGATGGTCCTTGGAAAGTAGATAATTAGATTCCCACTACATACCCCTGTCCCTTCCCCCTCAGTTGTGATTGTTTTGAAAGCAGCAGTCCTTTATGCAGGAGGATTAAGTCCTACACACACCCAACTTGCCACTGACCAGAAGCAAAGAAATTCCTTTGCATTCTCTATATTTATAACTGGATACTAACAGAGGATCGCCCTCAAAACTACACAGTGTCCCTTTCTCACTTTCCTGACATTTATATTAAATTCTATCTAGAGCATTAGCTATGAGGGATCTGATTGCCAGCACCATAAAATTGCCCTTACTTGTTGGTCTTTGGTCTGTACTGTGGGTTTAGTGGATAAATATGCAGAAGGATAACAGCAAAACATCCAGAAAGGGAACATTCCAAAAAACAAAGATCACCCTCCCTCCATAGATAAATATAATTAAATGGTGTATTATTGTGTTATGATTACTGCTGTTAATGTTTTCTGGAATGATATCTTTGAAAAGCAATTGCTGAATGTGTTAATGTTACAGATGTATGCATTACATTTCTACCTGGAGGAATAACACCTTATTGCTCAGTAAAATTATTATAGAAATAATGTGTTTACATTCTGTTGTGGTTGTGCATTTCCATTCTAATGAACTCTGGGTGAGCCCATAACCCTGGGAGCGTGTAGGAGGCAGGTGACAGTGCAGAGCAGTAGCTCGCACCAGCTTCTCCCCCCTGCGCTCTCACACAGTCACACTAAGCCGAGCAGGTCTGAGATCTGTGCGCTGATTGGAGCATCTGCCGGACAAACCCTTTCCTACCTTAATCGGCTTTCTTCTCCTGGTCGCGACCCACTTGCAGATTAATCACCTTGGGATCATTCAGTTGTTCACAGGGAAGGCAAGAAAGCACAAACTCATCTTCAATTTTACTTCATTCTTATGGGTGACTAACACTAAGCAAGCAGTGCTGGTTCTTCTCCAATTTAGGGATTAGCAAATATTTAGGATTTCATTCCACGTGGCTTACATCTAAGATGAAGATATTCCTGTATTCAGGCACCTGCTTCAAAGTAGCCTCTCAGCCTGCTACTCTGAGGATGACAGCTAGATGAAATGTGTCTATGAAGCTTGAAGTTCTCTTCTGAGGTTGTTTGCTGGACCTGCTTGTTCTTCTTTGCAGCTTCATTCTGCTCTGTTCCCTTTATGTGATTTATTTGGTCAGAAAACTGTCTCAGAAATGATGGATCACATACCATATTTACATCCTACGAGAAAACATCAGTGGTATAGATGAAGTCTCCTCTGGAAGAGCAGCTTGCTTCCAGAGGCAACACAAGGAGAAGGTCCCTGGATAGGGTAGAATATAGCAATTTGGTGTTTGGTGCTACAGTAGGGCACTGTGGTGGTGGAACCATGGTCAATAACATCTCCAACCACACGTCCCACTCGGCAGAGGATCCTCACTATAACTTTCTGGCCTTGGTCTTTGGCTTCATACTGATCGTGTGTATCATTTGTGGAAATGTGCTTGTTTGTCTAAGTGTATATACAGAGAAAGCACTAAAAACCACCACTAATTACTTTATAGTAAGTCTGGCCGTGGCTGACCTGCTCCTGGCTGTGCTAGTGCTTCCCCTCTATGTGTATACTGAGGTAAGTACACAGGGATGGGATTTATTTGTATGTGTAAATACAGAGTATCTCAGAAAACTGTGGCAGGAGCAAAAAAAGTAACTCTGGCAATGTTTCCCATATGAGAGGATTAAGCCTTAAGTGAATGTTCGGGCTGGAAATGCTAAGTTTTTCCTATCTGCAATTAATTACTAAATGTATTCTTTTTATCTCAGATTAAGTGCTGTATGTCTAAATTGAAATAGAGGAACACTCAAATGCACAGTAGGTACATGTATGCACTTAGATTAATATTTCTAATCCCTAGGGCTTTAGCACCCCCAGGGGGGCCAATGCAGAGAACATGAGGCCACCCTAAAAGCCTATCAAGGTGAGCTTTAAGGGTAATTGTTTATTTAAAGAACACTAAAATTATTACAGGGAGACAACCAAAGCCTTTTTTCCATACATATCCAAGGTATGGGCTGAATGGTCTTCAATTTGACTTCATTCTTATGGGTGACTAACACTAAGCAAGCAGTGCTCATTTTTTTACAATTTAGGGATTAGCAAATATTTAGGATTTAATATCATGTGGCTTACATCTAAAATGAAGATATTCCTGTATTCAGGCACCTGCTTCACAGGCGCCTCAGCCTGAGGATGACAGCTGGATGCAAATTGTCTATGAAGCTTAAAGCTTGAAGTTCTCTTCTGAGGTTGTTTGAACAGGTTGCAATACATCTGCCGTGTTCCATATCCACTGCTAATAAAGCCGAGTTTGCTTTCCTGCAGGGAGATCTTATTATATGTTATTAATTATAACTTTTTAATGCTCTGTGGTTTCCATGCAAGCAAAATATAGGAGTCATTGATCACAAGGCTACAAAAGTCAATATCATTTACCCATATCATGGTGTTATTTCCATTTTGTCCTATACTACCCATTTCTGTGCTGATGTATCTCATGATATTTTCTTTGTCTGGTAATGAATACAGTTTTCACATCTTGTACATAGCTGCCCCAGCATAGCTCAAATTTTTTATGAAATCGATCTTTCAGTGTACAGTTCATATTCTTGTTCTTCACCTTTTGCCATCCATATTCTTGTTCATCACCTTTTGCCATCATCTTACTTTTCAAAGAACTACTTTCCTCTACTCAGTGCTCTTGGGTCCATGATTTTTTCTTTTATACTCTGCTTTCTCTTGTTAATCTTTATGAGTCTCTATGATTCTTCATTCCACATATACTCTACATTTCTTTCTTACGAACTACCTTTGCTCTGATATGAATTTGTCCTTTGATTGCTTAACCCAATGGATTCCAATCCCATCCTCAGGGCTCAATTCAACAGCTCACACTTTCTGGAAAAGATCACAGAGCAGGCCCGTACTGGAAATCTGTGGGTTCTGGCAAATGCCAGAGGGGCTGCTATACGGTGCCATAGAAAGTCAGTATTTAGTGGCTGGTGGGGGCTGTTTGGGCCTCTGTGTACCTGAAATGCCAGGGCTTATTTTAATTCTCAGTCCGGACCTGTCACAGAGGATCTAGTTAATCGATAAAGGGAGGTTTTATTCGTTTTTTTTTTTTTAGAAAGTTGCACATAGAACCTAAAAAGAAGCACAATTGGTGACTGGTGGCTTTGGATTGGACTTGTTTATAGAATACTGTCTAAATCAGTAATTATCTGTTCAGTTCCTAGGAGGAGTTTGGACCCTCGGCTTTGTTCTTTGTGATGTTCTCATGACCATGGATGTCATGCTGTGTACAGCCTCCATCTTCAACCTTTGTGCAATCAGTGTAGACAGGTAAGTACCATAACTGCTTAACAAAATAACAGAACTGTTATCTGATAAACAATAGAATAAGAAGAGACACTTGATGTGTAGCTAAAGAAACAGGTACTCTTGCATAACCCTAGAAAAACTGCACATAATGTGGAAATTGCCATGAGCAAACTTGTCCAGGTTAATCCACCCCATCAACCAGTCATTAGTTATTTTGTACTGCTTTAAGGATGGATTAAATGGACAATTTTTGAATTCAGTCGGACCCAAAATCCGCAAATCAGAACCACCTTTCCATATACACAATTCTGACGCACAGTGTCACGTTTGTTTGTCCATTGCTTCAAAGTCCCGTAACATTAAAGGATCAGATTTAGATTTTTCGGAGTACTAGAAGTTCTATTAGGGGTGAGCAAAAATGTGTTCCCTTAATGTTGCTAAAAAATTCACGTTGTAAAATGGAGAAGGTAGAAAAAGAGACCTATGCCAGCCCATCGACACCATTGACACCTGCTGCTTGATAGTGATTTTAGCCAGACTAACATGATGTGGATTTTGTTTGCTCAAGGAACCTCTTGGGACACCACTCATTCAGTAGGTCGTTTTATAAGCCAGATTTACTAACAACGTCATGGTAGGTGTGGTTGTAATTCATGGGGCAACGGCTCTCTGTCTCTGACCATGGGCAAGAAAAAACACTGAGATACACCTAACCATGGATAAAAAGAGGAAAAATAATACATAGAATAGATGTTGCAATACTCCCACTCAAACTCATTGTAGATTAGGGATTGTTAAACTATGGGTTGCACCTACACATGATGAACAACACTGTTCATGTTAAGTCACCACATCTTCCTTAAAGAACAAATATTGCTAATAATTTTGTATTTGAAGAATCTTCATAGTCTAATAATGTTGTATTTGATATACTGAACCTCTGGCTCCAGTCTAAACATCCAGCATTCCTGTAATAGTAACTATTCAGGCCTTCAAAATTGTGCACAGGAGCTCACCATCTTGGATTTTGTAAGGCTATCTTTTCAGTGTCAGTGAAACACACATGCTCAGAATACTCTAGGCAGCTATCAGAAAGCTAAGATCAGATAACTGATAGCAGCCCAGAAGATGCGTTGGGAATTAGAAAAGAAGACCTTAATCAGGCTAATTATCGGCCTGACACGGAGACACTAGAAGCTCCCACACATGGGCAGATAAGCTGCCGAATCCATTTATAGGACCGACATCGGCAGCTTTAAACTGCTTGTGTATGGCCACCCAAAGGCTCTAATATATTAAATATAGGTCCATCCAAAAAACTAGCACTAGTAACAGGGGCACTCTGCCAATGAGGCGAGTTGAGGCTTTTCTAGTGCAGAGCGTGCCGTTGACCCCCCCTACCCCTCTTTGGAGCTGAAGAAGTGAGCACTGTGGGGAAGGGGGGGGCGGCATATCAAAGGCCGCCTCAGGCAGCAATATAGCCAGCTTCGCCCCTGACTAGTAAGCAAAACAAAATGAAACTCTGGATTTTTTAATGCATTTTGAGATATATTTGCTCCCCATATTATACCCAGAACATTTCCAGATCACACTGTCTTTCCCACAACCTCTAATCTTCTCCTGATCCCTTTGTGACTGTAAAGGGATTTGCAAAAAAAATAAATAAATAACAATGCAGCAGATGTCTTTAAGCTACTCTAATAAAAATACAAAGAATCCATATGGAAATGATTCATATAAAAACAAGATTACAGGCGCTTATGAAAGGTTCACATTGGCTGCAGAAAATGCACTTAGTCCAACAAAGATATTTCTCTATTGTTACACTGTAATGAGACCCTAGTGTCAGTCTCTGGGTGAAACAATGACAGGGTGCGCTGAGGCATGGATTTCTCTTTTTTCTTTTGGTAGCCAAATTGATATAAAGGCCGGCATTCAGAAGGGTGGATGGAAAAAGAAGAGAAAGGAATAAAGGCACGGTGCTTTTATCAGCCACTTTTAGTTATTCCGTTGAAAGTATGAAGCACCACTCATGAGTGTCAGCTTTGGAACATTGAGAGCAGGTTCCAAATGAATGTTACATCACAGGCACGCACAGCCTTCTCCATAGAGAATACAATCTCAGGGAGATCCAGGTTAAAAGGGCATAATAGTTGCTGCATTTAAAGGAGAACTAACATTTACCAAATTCAGTTTTGGGGATCTGAACCAGCACAAGGCAATCACAGCTCATTAGCAGTAAAGATCTGTACCTCTAAAGATGCCCCAGTAGCTCCCCATCTTCTTCTGCTGATTTCCTGCTAAGGCTCTTGAGCTTATGGACTGGCCATATACTGTACATATAGGATATAAAATTCCCAATACAAGGCTAACATGGCAGCTTTGACACCAGTGCAACCGGTTGCAATGATAAACAAATGGTAAAAGATCTCTTCCTCCAAACCACAATTTCCTGTAAAGTATAACCTATGGTTGCCAGTGCATAACTATGAGACAATTATAATATGGTAATATCATGCAGTTACCCTGTATTAATATTACAATTGGAAGGCCATATTGCCTCTTCATGGATCCAGAGTTTTGAAGCCTCTTACTGTATTTTCACCCAGTCTTTCCTCCACTCTCTGGTCTGGTCCCCTACCCACCCTCTGGGCTGGCCACCTCCCCACCCTCACAGACATGCAAGTACGTGAGACCCAGTAGGTTGCAGCAATCACAGATATTTACATTATAACGGCTAGAACTTTTCTTCTTCCCCAGAGATTTCTGATATGGTCATGAGATGAATAAGCTGAAAGGCTATGAATACTTGTTACACAATATAAAAAATCCAATATTAGAACCATACAATAAAAAACTCCAATATTAGAACCAAACAATAAAAAATTCCAATATTTGACTTATCTACTTTAGAATGTATATTGGAATATACAGGCAGATGCCCATGCAAATCTATGTATGACGGAATATAGAATGGCTTAACCTGCTGCTTCTGCATTAAAAATCCTTAAATGCAGTAGTCAGAGGCTAATAAGATGGTCTCTGATAATGTTATCAATGCAGTTTTTAATTGTCTGTGTATTTCTATTTTTAGTTATGTATGGCCCAAGTTACTTTATAATTATTAAAAAAAAAATCATTTGCCAACTGCATTTCACAGAAGAGTTTGTATTATTGTTTTGTGTATATCCATACATGCATATGCTGTAAACACACTAAACACACATGGGCATACATAATATGCTATATAGTAGGAAATGGAGGAGAACTGACTGCTGCTAAATAGATTGAATGATATGAATGTAGCCAGGATGAACAGTGCGGAACTTAGTAGAGGACAGGCAGATAACAATTCAGTAGCAATTATATTTAAAAAGGTTTAAAAGTATATATATTTATATATGTAAATAAACCATTTCATAATAATATACTTTTTAGTAGCATGTGCCATTGGGTCATCCTAAATGGAAAATTGCAATTTTAAAAAATAAGGAAGGCCTCCTGGGATCCTAGGATTTAACGGTGCACACAAACATACCAAACAAACTATAAGTTACTGTACGTCACATGGGCCAATTAACAGCTTCCCACACTTCTTCCTGTTACAGTTAGAGTTGCAGTATTTCTGGTCAGCTGATCTCTGAGGCAGCACATAGACCATCCCAAAATGGTGGTTCAAGGCAACTTAGGCAAGTGATGTAAAAGAACAATTTTTACTTTAATATATATTCCAGTTTGATAAGATTCTTTAATATGCCACTTAATTTGGCATATCTGTTGCTCCAGTATTCATTTTGGGGGAACAGAATTCGCCCTCCCAAACTCACTGTTGCTTCAAATAAAACTTCTGTTACTTGAATTTAGAGGTCCCCAACTTTTTTTTTTTTTTACCTTTGAGCACACTGAAATGTAAAAAGAGCTGGGGAGAAATAAAAACATGAAAAATGCTCCTGGGGGTGACAGATAAGGGCATTGATTGAGCCCCTATGGGGATGGCAGTATACAGGAGGTTCTATTTGGCAGTACCCCTGGTTTTTATGCAACCCAAGTCAGGAACTGAAAATAGGCAATTGCTCAATATCTAAGGGGTTGGTCAGCAACATGTTGCCAATGGGTGGGGACTACTGCTCTCATTTAAGTGGTTGGCCTCTGGTGCATCGTTCCTTTTTATGGAAAAGAGATCCCTCTACTGTCTGTTTAATGCCCTTTAAAAATCATCATAAAGGTTAGGTTTAATTACCTTGAACCCTCTCATTGGTGGTGGCAGTGGGCTAGGACAGGGCATGAGAACCCTACTGCTGTTTGTATCTACAACTGAAATGTTTGATAGAAATAACCTTGTAGTAACTGGTGTTCTGCCAGTTAGAGGATTATATATTGGCAGAGAGGAATAGATGCTTAGAACCAGAAAACAAAGCTTCAAATGCTGTGGATGTGTCCTATGAAAATGAAATCTAAAGTTCACACAGGGCCGGAACTAGGGGTAGGCAAAGTAGGTAGTGATGGGCGAATCTATCCCGTTCCGCTTCGCCGAAAAAATCAGTAATTTCCAGCGAAATTGGTGAAAAAATTGCGAAACTAGTCAGGTTTTTTTTGACGCACGTCTCGTTTTTTCAACGCGTGTCCTGTTGTTTTTTACGCCAGCGAATTTTTGGCAGGCCCATTTTTGCTGGCGTTTCACTAATTTTTTCGCCGGCAGTGAACCGCGGGAATTCGCCGCAAATTTGCGCCTGGTGAATAAATTCGCCCATCACTAAAAGTAGACACATACCTAGGGCGCAAAGCTTTGGGACCACCAGGAAAGTATCTTCTCTACCTCTTGTCCGGTCTCCTCAATTCAGTGAAATCCCTAAGAACATATATTTTTGCTACTTTCCAAACTGGAACTGAACATGTTTTTAACTAGATTTTTCTCGCTAAAGTGTAATTCTTTCAGTGTTTCTGCAGAGGCTCCTACATGTAGCTAAATAAGTTCTTTTTTACAGATTAATTTGATAACAGCAAATATTAGAAATGTTGCCCTGGCGTCATTTTCTGATGTGATCAAGTGCAAAGGAACTTGTTATACTCATCTTTTAGTACAGTACATTCCAATGTTGTGAGAATTTAAGTTTATAGTGAAAAAACTGAATTAGTACCAAGTTAGAATTTAGTACAATACTATATAATAAGATTGAGGGAAGTGGTCGTATAACAAAAGACGTGGGTATAAAAGTGAGGAAAGTTCTCCCGGTGCACATGGTATAGGCACAGACACCTGCTGGAAATGCAGTACAAGTATGGGACCTGTTATTCAGAATGCTCGAGACATGGGGTCCGTTATTCAGAATGCTCAATACCTGGGGTTTTGTGGATAAGGGGTCTTTCCTTAACTTGGATCCCTATGCAATAAGCCTACTTAAAATCCTGTAAACATTAATCAAGCCTTATTGTTTTGCCTCTAATAAAGAAGAATTATATTATAAACGTATGGGACCTGTTATCAGGAATGCTCAAGACCTGGGGGTTTCCCAGATAAGGAGTCTTTCCTTAATTTGGATCTCTACACCATAAGTCTACTAAAAAACTTAGTAGTAATAACAATTTAATAATAATAATTGAATTCAAACCTAATAGGAGTTTTGAACCACTAATAAAAATTGATTATATTATTATATCTATATTATATATTATATTGTACCTGTATTATATTACAGGTATTGGATCGATTATCCAGAATGCTCGGGGGGTTTCTGGATAAGGGATCTTTCCATAATTAGTACATACATTAATTCTACTTAAAATGTAGCCATCTCCCATAGACCCCATTTTATCCAAATAATCAAAATTTTAAAAAGTTGTTTCACTTTTCTCCCTAATAATAAAACAGTAACATGTACTTGATCCCAACTAAGATATAATGAATCCTTATTTGATTCAAAATCAGCCTATTGGGTTTATTTAATGTTTACATGATTTTATATTACACTTAAGGCATGAAGATCAAATTACTAAAAGATCCATTATCAAGAAAGCCCTGGGTCCCAAGCATTCTGGATAAAAGGTCCAATCCCTGTACAAAATACTGTTTTACAGCAAAAAAAATTATCTGAATTATCTGATTAAAATGTAGTCTATAGGAGATGGCCTTCCCATAGATCGGAGCTTTCTGGATAACAGGATCCAATTAGGGTTGCCACGTGGCCGGTATTTTACTGGCCTGGCCGGTATTTTTGATGGTCGATCCAAATGTTATTAATAGGGAAAAAAATTAAATATATAGGAAGTCACTGTTTTCTGAATAATGGGTTTCCTGATAGATTTGTGGCACAGAGTTACAAATTGCTTTACTGCTGAATGTTGCGATTTAGTGGCCAAGCGTCAAGAAAATAAATATTGGAAAATATTTTTTTTTCATAATAGAAAGTTTCCCCAGAAGTTTCCTGTTTGGGGCTGATTCATGGAAATTATTAGCCCCTAGGAATTATCTTCATTACTATATTCCACTTACTGCTTATAGACATAACCATGATTGTTACTGCATTACTACTGACTTTAGTGCCCTGTGCTGAATGATTAATCACCACTGCTCATAGGCGTAATTACTGCTAGACTTTATTTCCAGCTTTCACGTAGAACCATTGCTTGAGATTCACACTGGGGCTCCAATAATAGTAACATTACTTGTGTTTTCTGTGGTTGCTCAGTTTGACATGGAGCTGTCAGACGCCATCTGCTACATAGCTGCGCTGCTGCGCATTGCTGATACATGGCAGCGGGGAGCAGGCACAGACTGGCAATCTGTGGGTTCCGGCAAATGCACGTTGGGCTGCTTGCTTTAAAGGGCAAGGAAAGGCAAAGACATAAAATCCCATTTTTACTTTCTTTAATGAAAAATAAATCTATCTCCAATATACCTTAATTAAAAAAATGTGTACTGTTTTTATAAGAAACCTGACTGTATGCAGTGAAATTCTCCTTTCATTTAGTGCTGTGGATAGGAATTGTCAGACGGTCCCTAACTTCTGGCAGGGAAACAATCATACTTATGAACAGCAGGGGGAGCCCCTTCCTTACTTAGCAGCCATTCAGAACTCAAGCAGCTTTGTTTATTGATCATTTATGACGATCCCTAAGAAGCCCAGACCACACTGAGCATGTGTATGTAGTCTAGTCTTGCAAAGATGTATAACAAAGTTACAAGACTTTCCTTGCCCTTTAAGATGTAAATGGGCTGCTCACCTAAAAAATGCAAATTAGGTCTGTCTTTAAAGGACAAACAAAGTCTAAAATATAATAAGGCTAGAAATGCTGTATTTTGTATACTAAACATAAACATGAACTTACTGCACCACAAGCCTAATCAAACAAATGATTTATGCTTTCAAAGTTGGCCAAAGGAGGCTGTCATCTTGTAACTTTGTTATACATCTTTGCAAGACTCCTATGCTAAAATACGCCAGCGTTTTTTTTGGGACTATTTTCAACCTCCTATCTATTGTATTGAACTTCGCCAGGTCTGACCAGGCGAAGTCACATCGTAAGTGGTAACATTCAGGAAGAAGTTAATCTTAGTGAATTTGCGAAGTTACGATCCTTCATCAGTGCGCAACTTCGCCTCTTCGCGCAATAATGAATTTGCCCCACAGTCTCTAACTTAATTGGCTTTTGGCACAGAGCCCAGAACAGCCACAGCAGAAGATAAGATACTTTTGTAGCAATTCCCAGATAAGCAAATTGTAACAATATAAGATAACAGGTCCCTAGGGAAAAATTAGACTTAAAGGGTAATTCACCTTCATTAACAAACCACCGAAATATGTTCAAACTTTCATAACCTGCCAAATTTTGTAAAACAAATATGGTAATTAGGGGGTGTGGTCAAAAACATGGGCATGGTCAAATGTTTTTTCAACGCGCTAAGCGAGGCAACTTTTTTGTCCCTCTTTTTCCAAAATGTTGGGAGGTATGATTGAAATGTTGCTTACAATTCGCTATTCTACAGCATACTGTTAACTTAAAGGGGAACCACCCTTTAAAAGTATGAGTCCCTTGGACTTTTATAGGATTACATATCGGCACCTTAAGCACATTCTTATGTTATAGTCTAAAAAATATCTCTTGTTTTAAAAAGATACATAATTTTTATCTTTTCAGGCAACAACCCCAAATTGCAGAACCCAAGGGGTGATGCTTATCAGAAAGTGTTTGAGTTTTGGGGGGCATACCTGGCATGACAGATCAGAGGAGGGATGCAATGATATTGTTGCAGACAGTTATTTTAGCTCCCTTTATAGATAGCCTCCACTAACTTCTTAAAATGACTGTATGTTAACATCCGCGCCAGTGGAACGTGTAGATTATATCCTTGGGCAAAAAAGGAAACGCCTCCAGATTTCATGAAACCCCAAAAAAGACAGGGCCAACATGGGCGAGAAAAGTCTTCTAATAACTTTGCTCATTCTATTACCACTATTCTGATACAACATATAACTTGACATATCTTATAATTATTATAATCCCCCCCCAGAGATCAGTGGACTTGCCCATAGTCATAGTGGCTTCCCATAGAACAGGGATCCCCAACCTTTCTTTACAGCGAACTACATTCAAATGTACAAAAAGTTGAAAACATATATGATCTGTGATTGGCTATTTGGTAACCTTTATGTAGACTGACAGTCTATAGGAGGCGCTGTTTGGCAGTATATTTAGTTTCTATGTAACCAAAA
>CM044438.1:14214775-14226618 GCA_024363595.1 Xenopus borealis
TGAGAAGCTAAGCTTAGGGGTCGTCACCTTTTTATCCAGCAGAAGACAATGAGGTTCCCAGGCTCTAATATAAGCTGATGTTACAAGTTTGCTGATTATTAAATTCTGATGCTAATTGCACTGGTTTCTGTGCTGCCATATAGTAATTATCTGTATTAATGACTAATCAGGTGTACAGTATATTATACTGTATATATCAGGTGTACTGTATACCTGCTAATACTGGCCTGCAGATTGCCTCGTACTACTACTGGCCTGCAAAATGTCTTCCACTACTGGTCTGTAGAATGAATGCCTAATACTACTGGCCTGCAGAATGATTCCTTCTACAGAGCATGTGTCCTCTACTCTCTACTTCTATTATATTATATTATACTCTACTTCTATTGCCCTGCAGAAATAATAAACAAAACACATTTCTGCTACTAAAACCAGGACATTCCTCCACTACTTACCCCTATGGTACTCCTACAAAAATGTTATGGCAGGCACACCCATGACTCCTGATCTACAGAATATATAATACTGACAAACAGAATAACTTGACTGTCTCTTGTTACTAAAATGCAGTTATACATATTACTCCTACTACACAGCCACATAATGTGTCTCCTACTACTGACCCGCAGAACATGTCTCCTGTAGAGTTATGTGAACAGTAATGTTTTTCTCTAGCCGGGCCATGTAAGATAATCATAATCACGTGGCATCAGTGAAGGCAAGGTATGAGAGGTACCTGCTTTAATTGTGGTTTTTACAAGAGAGGTAGAACATTGGCCAATTTATCAGTAGCCATCTGTGAAGTTAGTTATACATTTTTATGTTGGGACACTACAGTCTAGTCTGTAGGAGCTGCCTCCAAACCCAGAAATTGATCTGATAAAGCACCGGCAGCTGCCAACTTTTACAGGTTCCTGGAAGGCCTAACAGTTTGTTCTTGAGAAATTGCCCTTGAAACGATGAGATGGGGACGTCCAGCCAAAGGTCATCTGTACTAATGTTTTATTCTGTGTCCACATAACCTTTACATTTTTGATAGGGATCTGCAATATCTACAAATTATATGAACAACTTTGTCTCTGCAATGGGCTATAAAAGATGCACTTTATTGAAACACATATATAAATATATATAGTCAGAATGTTCTGGTGACAGGACCTGGAGTTTTCCCGGATAATCGATTGTTATTTATCTCCATATCTCTACAAATAAATGTTTTTGCAAATAATCCAGCATCAACATTAATTTGCTATATGGTTGCCAAGGTCCATGATCCCCGCATCTGGATAGTATTACCGCCCGGGGAGAGGCAAAAAAGAAGGGCCACTAGAGCAAAAGAAAAGAAAAGCCATTTGCAGATTCCCTCAGAATATCTGTCTACATCACCACAGTTTACAGGTAGTGAGCAGATTATTTCTTAAAATTCACATTCAATTTCTTTTTACTCAGTAGCACACTCATGTATACAGTCACATACTTTATACAGTAAATGATAGGTAGGTGAGCTTTCTCTCCCACTCAGTGTCTGGCACTGTCTTACAAAGCCTTGTTAATATACATAAACTGTTCCTCCCATCTGTCACATACACCTCATCTGCTTCTCTCCATCTCTCTCACATATCCCTCATTTGCTTCTCTCCATCTCTCTCACATACATCAGGATCTGCTTCTCTCAATCTCTCTCACATACTCCTCATCTGCTTCTCTTCATCTCTCTCACACCCCTCATTTGCTACTCTCCATCTCTCTTGCATACCCTTCATCTACTTCTCTCTCTTTCTCCCACATGCACACATCTGTTTCTCACCATCTTTCTCACATACCCCTCATCTGCTTTTCCTCATCTCTCTCAAATACATCAGGATCTGCTTCTCTCCATCTCTCTCACATACTCCTCATCTGCTTCTCTCAATCTCCCTCACATACCCCTCATCTGCTTCTCTCCATCTCTATAACATGCACATATTCTGCTTCTCTCTTCTTTCTCACATATCCCTCATCTGCTTTTCCTCATCTCTCTCATATACATCAGGGTCTGCTTCTCTCCATCTCTCTAACATATGCCTCATCTGCTTCTCTCCATCTCTCTCATATACTCCTTATCTTCTTCCCTCTCTTTCTCCCACATACAGACATCTGTTTCTCTTCATCTCTCTCACATACCCCTCATCTGCTTTTCCTCATCTCTCTCATATACATCAGGGTCTGCTTCTCTCAATATCTCTCACATATGCCTCATCTGCTTCTCTCCATCTCTCTCATATACTCCTTATCTTCTTCCCTCCATCTCTCTCACATACCCCTCATCTGCTTCTCTTCATTTCTCCCACATACCCCTCATCTGCTTCTCTCTCTTTCTCCCACATGCACACATTTGCTACTCTCTATTAGTGATGGAATCTTTTCGACGGGTGCGAATTCGATGCAAATTCCCGCAATTCGCCGCCGGTGCATAAATTTGCGAAACACCATCGAAAATTTGCCTGCCGAACAATTCGCTGGAGTAAAAGAAAAGAGACATGCGTCAAAAAAGGCAATGCGCTGAAAATGGCGCAACGCGCCAAAAACGTGCCGTGACTCGTTTCGCGGATTTTTCTGCAAAATGGGATAGATTCGGCCATCCCTACTCTCCATCTCTCTCACATACCTCTCATCTGCTTTTCCTCATCTTTCTCACATACCCATCATCTGCTTCTGTCTCTTTCTCCCACATGCACACATCTGCTTCTTTCATTTCTCTCACATACATCTCATCTGCTTCTCTCCGTCTCTCTCACTTACCCCTCGTCTGCTTCTCATCATCTCTCTCACATAAAGCCTCCATCTCTCTCCCAAACAACTGATGTATACACCATCTAGTAATAGGCTTTATTTATTTAATGCCCCATGCAGTGTGCAAAGTGCAAAGAAAGGCCATAGCTACAGGAATCCCAGTGGCTTGCACCAACAGATCAGGCCCGGACTGGCAATCTGTTAGTTCTGGCAAATGCCAGAGGGGCTTCTATAAGGTCCCATAGAAAGTCAGTATTTTGTTGGGGGGGGTTATTGGATCAAAAAATGCAAGTTGAATTGTGTCCTTTTTTATGCATCAGTGGCACTGTGGTGCACTGTACTCGCATTCATTTTTATCTGTTCACATTGGTCCCAAAAAAGAAGCTGATCGTTTCGGCCAGATTTATCTGAGTCTCAGGCACAATAGGAACTGTCCCTTAAGAAGATTAAGGGTTTAATTACAGATCATCTCTCTGACCTGTGTCACTGAAATGCAGGGGAGCTGTAAGGTTTTATTTGGGAAGAGATGGGGGGGGGGGTGATAGATGTGTTCCTAATTAAAGCAATGTAAATTTAACTATTGCAAAAGTATCATTTACTCAGTTTATTTTTATTTACGAACCTTTTTTTCCTCGCAGAACTACAGTGTTTATTTCTGTACAGCAAGTCGCTGACAGCGCTATTAAAATTAATCTCAAGGGGTGCACTTTTGTGTGTTCTAACACTTGTGCCTAGGGTTATAATAAATGCCCCCTCCCATCCTTGTGTGCGAGTTTGTAGCTAGCACTGAATCCTTTAAAAGTAAATGAGGACTTAAGTGTCTTATTGTGCAGCCTTGCAATTCCACAGATCCAAAAGTATTTAAAGGAACAGTAACATCAAATAATGAAAGTTAAGCACATGACAATATAATGTAATGTTGACCTCCTCTAGTAAAACCAGTGTGTTTGCATCAGAAACACAACTATAGTTTATATCAGTGCTGTCCGGCTGGTGGCTTGGCCTGCAAACCGCCCTTTGTGTGGCGACACACATGAAAGTCTACCTACTGTGATTGTTTAATCAGTCCTGAGATTAACTGACCCCTGCATTGTTTACACCTCAAATTCACAGAGTAAACTCCTGCATTGCTCACACCTGTAATCCCCCCTGCATTGTTCACATCTGTAACACTTTTTTGTTCACACACTAAAAACCTGTTCTGTTCACACCTCAGACCCAGACTGATAGTGCCCCTATTGTTCACCAGCATGGTATCACTGTATGAAGCAAAATATGAATTGTTCATCTTGGAGCAGTCTCTTGCTGTATTCTGCCTTCCCTATGTTCCATGTGTGCCATACTCTGTCTTCTACATACTCCCTGTGTGTGTCATACTCTGCCTGTCCTATGCTCCATGTGTGTACCATACGCTGCCTGCTCTATGCTCCATATGTGTGCCATACTCTGCCTGCCCTATGCTCCATGTGTGTACCATACGCTGCCTGCCCTATGCTCCATATGTGTGCCATACTCTGCCTGCCCTATGCTCCATGTGTGTGTCATACTCTGCCTGTCCTATACTCCTGTGTGCAGCGATATAACTATCGGGGGAGCAGGGGGTGCAACTGGGCCAGGGTCCGCACCCCCACAGGGTGTGTCATACTCTGCCTTCTATATACTCCCTGTGTGTGTCATACTCTGCCTGCCCTATGCTTCCTGTGTGTGCCATACCATGCCTGCCCTATGCCCCCTGTGTGTGCCATACTTTGCCTGCCCTATGCTCCCTGTGTGTGCCAAACTTTGCCTGCCCTATGCACCCTGTGTGCCACACTCTGTTTACCCTATGATGTCTGTGTGTGCCACACTCTGCCTGTCCTATACTACCTGTGGGATGTGAGCCTGGTAGGGTTTATTCTGGGGGTTTGTTATTATTTACAAATTATTGTTAGTGGGGTCCACTAATTATGTTTAATTATGTGCTTGGGGTGCTGTTGTATCCACAGGGGAGGAGGAGGCATATGCATTTAAGGGTATGTTTAAATATGACAAAAATTTCAGAAATAACTAGTGCGTGCAGTGAGCACCAACCATCTGTTTTTTTGGTGTGTTACCACCATTAATGTGGATATGGTCTTCATTGTTCTTGTGGTAATGTGGGTGTGGTTTAAAACCAGGGAAAGGTCAACAATGACTTCCATTATCGTCCCTCCACCATTTTGCCGGCACTGTTACCAAGGCAATCTTTGTATCATGCCAAAATCTTGTATATTTCAGATTGGATACACAATGTATCTACCCATTTACTGTCTACACAGTTATATGGTTAGAAGGGAGGGGGTGGGATGTGAGGAAGTCAGCGACAATTAGAAAGTGCACAATAGAAAGTGTAAGTAATTGCCTGCCCTGCCACTATGCCTGAGGCATAAAGGTGGGGCAGGTAATATACTGTATGATTGACAACTGAGATTATACAATACTTATTATACAGTACATATTATATACTTATTACAGGCATGAATGTTTTAATAAAAAAAATAAATAAATAAATAACTTTTATCATATAGCTTTTTATGTCTGAGTGACAGGTTCCCTTTAACTATACTATATGGAAAAGATTCCATCTCCTGTGTAAATAAGATTCACGGAAATTATGGCAAATGGTCTGCACGTCTCTGGTCATCAGTCTCTACTGGGCAACAGTCATGATCTATGCAACAGAATTATTAGATGCCTGGAATTACATCCCCAGATGTCTGCATACTAGGACTGGTTCTACACTAATATTATACTGACATCGGTCACATCTCATCTCATGCCAATAAAGTAATAATAATATTGTAATGAATGACCCTCACTACCCAAACTACAATCAGAAGTTAGAATATGTCAACAGCAGGGTCGGACTGGGGGGCCTGTGGCCCACCGGGACTGCTGTTCACGGCACCATCCAGCCCCCCGCCCCCTACACCTGTTCCATTCACCAATGTATGTGTGCATGGCGCCGCTCAACATCACTCAGCATGCAGGTGGCGCACATGCGCAGAGGGTGCTGTGCAATGCCAAAATTTTTTTAGGACAATCCAAATCCAGAGAGGGAATCTGGTGGGGCCCATGAGGGTCGGGCCCACATTTGTATTAATCCCATGGATATAAGGATGCCACCTGTCCGGTTTTGACCCAGACAGCCCGTTTTTTTACTGCCACATCCTTCCATCTCCCCCTACACCTTTTTCCATCTATATCCCTATCCCTTCTGAGAATACATAACAATTAAACCTGTTAAAAATAAACTGAAGTACATTTCCTAGTACAAGTATAGGACCTGTTATCCAGAATGCTCAGGACCTGGGGGTTTCTCGATTATGGACCATTCTGTAATTTGGATCTTCATACCTTAAGTCTTGTAGAAAATCATGTAAATATTAAATAAACCCAATGGGCTGACTCTGCTTCCAATAAGGATTAATTATATCTTAGTTTGGATTAAGTACAAGCTACTGTTTTATTATTAAATGAGACAATGAAATAATTTTTTAAAACTGTGGCTCATTTGGATAAAATGGATTGTGGGAGACAGCATTTTCTATAATTTGGAGCTTTCTGGATAACAGGTTTCCGGATATCCTATTGCATACCTGTACACGAAAAATCCATCCTAATAAATAGGCCTTATGCTTAGACTTACATTTGCAAACTCCTATTGCCAAGGATTTTGTGTATTTACAGACATCCTAGGTAACAGATAACTAGAGCTAATATGTCATAGAAAGCAGAAGCCATAAATATAAACCAGGATGAGAACATTCACAGGTTTCACAGAATTAATTACAAGTACATTACATAGTGAGTCACTACATTTCCTCCTGCCAGTGATTAATATGGCAGTTTACCAGTGCAATCCCATTGGCTATCTTAAAAATACTTAGTTGTGGCTCTTGATAGCTTGATGTCAGACTCCCTAATTAATGGGACAGACATTTTCCTCCATGTACAGCCAGGCCAGGACTGAGACTCAAAATTGGCCCGGACATTTCAGGTACACAGAGGCCCAACCACCCCAAACAGAGGCCCAAACAGCCCCCAGCCAAATAAATAATGAATTCCTCTGGCATTTGCCAGAACCCACAGATTTCCCGTCCGGGCCTGCTTCCAGCCCATTTACCACACCAGGGGAAATCTCTTTAGTAGGAATCCTTGGGAGCAATGAGCTAATGCAGGGAGTGAAGTCACAACTGGGAGGAAAGGAAAGGGAAAAATAGAAAAACATGTTAAAGGAACAGTAACACCTCCAAATGAAATTATACTGTACTGTATTACTGCACTGGTAAAACTGGTGTGAGCTTCAGCAACTCAGAAATTTCAGAAATGGCTGTGTAACCATGGGGGAAGTAGGGTTGCCAACTTTTCTTTAAAAAAATACCGGCCTTCCTATATATTTAGCTTTTTTTCCTATTAATAACATAGGGATCTGCCGTCAAAAATACCGATCAGGCCGGTAAAAAACGGCAACCCTAGGGGGAAGCCATTACACAAATGAAAATGGACAAGCTCTGCAGTATACAATGGGATCCTTCGGACCCTATCTGTTATCTACTGTGTATCCTGTGCATGAATGGTTGCCCCCGTGGCAGTTTGTTTATATACAGTAAAGTAGAGTTTCTGAAGCAAACACACCAGTTTTACCAGTGCAGTAAATTATATTGTCATTCCTTTAAAACACTTTAACTATTTGGTGTTACTTTTCCTTTAATCTATAAGCAGATTCCCATTATGGTCCTTCTTCCCTAACAATGCAATGTAACTTTGTGCAACTTTCTCTTTCTACAGATATCAGGGGTCATTTAATATTGCCTGAGGCAGAGATGCAAGGGTGCCCTGTTTTGGCTTGCATTCTATTCTGCTCTCCAACTTCTTAATGGCATTCAGTTTAGGGGACAGGTTGGGGCAGGAGAAGTGACATTCCTCCCCTGTCAGTCGCTCTTGAATAGAACAGTACCAAATATAGACATGAATCTATTCAAGGGGGAAACCTGAAGTGCAAAAAATGGACTCAATGTACCAAAGCATGCGCATAGGTATAATATGGCCAGACCAGATTTTGTCTATCAGGTCTTCTTTATCATTACCCACAGGCTTACTACTTTATTATACTTCTGTTACAGACATGGGTATGGCTAGTAATCTTTGGGTGTGGGGGGGTCCCCAACCGCCAGACTGAACTGGACTGCATGCCTAGCACTGAATTAATGAGGCGCATCAAATTGGATGCCAGCACACTTAATTGGACACTGGCGCACCAGAATTGGATGCTGGACCTCTAGAATTGGACGCTGACCCCTCCCAACCTCCCCCGACCCCTCTCAACCTCCCTAAACCCTGACCCCCCGGTCCTTGCAAAAAAATTTGTCGCTACACCTGTCCCTGGACCAGTGCAGGTGCATCGCCCTATGGTGTGAGTTAAGTATATAAAATGACTTGGGGTCCCCAATAAAACATGCCTTTCCTTTTCCTTCTCAGACAAACCACAGGTATAAGGGTAATTCCTCATTATCCCAGAGAAGTCGGTTCTTTGCTGCTGTTAAAAAAAACTACTGTTATCCTCAACCAGAATGTATGCTCTACCAACCCGCACCTTTGTTGGGAATAGCATTTTTAACCAACAGGTGCCCTTTAATTGGCATAGAGCTACTGACCATGGTGGAAGGTTTGTAGCCGTATGTTATAACTGGGTTGAGATTTTCACTGTGAAGCAAAATATACTGTATATATATATATATATATATAATACACAAAATCCGTAAATATCTTGTAAATTATATCCTTATAAACGGTGAGTTCTGATGTCATTGGTTATAAACGGTGAGTTCTGATGTCATGTCTGTCACATGACTCTTGTGTATTATAATAAATAAAGTACCCCCAGTTGCAAAATATGAGGATATTAGAAGTTACCTCGGAGTTCCATTACCTGTATAAAAACACTCGGCCTTCGGCCTCGTGTCTTTATATGGTCATGTAACTCCTCGGTAACTTATAATATCCTTATTATATATATTCTTATATATATTCCTTATATATACTTTATTCACTATATTCCGTACATACAATGCCTATAAAACACAGCAGCCCCCAACAATCAGAAGTGCAGGCTGTAAAAGAGGCAGCACTGATATAGCCTGTTTATCATTAGTGTTAATTTTCCATTAATATAAAACACATGGGTTTACGTCACGCTCCAAGAGCATTATCTGTTTATTTGTATTAATTAAGCAGGCATGGAAAGTGCCATACTGTTTCCTCCAATGAGGTACAACGAGGCAACTTCCATAGACTCCACATAAACCTTGCCCCCCCCCTCCCCAGAGGCCAAATTAGACTGAACAATAATAGACGTAATATAATAAAGAATGAATCAAGCGTAGCAATTGGAGGGCTTGACAGATAGATAAAGACATAATGGGAAAAAATGTGAAACCACTGATTTAATACACTAAGGGTTACTGTTTCAGTATACTAAGGGGAAGACATTTAAGGTGGGGATGAAAAAAAATATAAATGAGAGAGAGAATAGCGAGTAGCTGAAGATGCAGAGGGAGAAAAAAAAACTTGTCAGAGCCTAATTGAGCTTTGCGCTTGCTACTCTTTCATGGTGATGATTCCAATTTGCACCTGTGGGTGGCAGCTCTACAGGCATCACACCAGGTATATATTTAGCTCTGTGAACTCGCACATTTATCACCAGTGCGTCTGCCATTCATTGAGAAAAAGAGTGAAAGGAGGAAAAAAAGGTTCGGATATGGAGGGTAACAAATGAAAGGAAGGATAATAGTGATAGGTAACAGTGGTCAGGAGACTGCAAGTACATACCTGAAGGCCCAGTGTAGACGTCACCTTGGGGTGGGCTGTCAGAAAGGATCCCCGATGCCTCCGCAGTGGCGCCTCTTTCAAATGCTAGGCCCACCTCCCCCCTGCCTACCTCTTCCCCGGGCTATTGCCCCTAAGTTGCTACTTACCCCTCTGTGTAAGTCCCCTGCAGCGAAGTTAGAAGAGAAGATGGCCCCTGTGAACTTCGCTGGAGGGGACTTACACAGAGGGGTAAGTAGCAACTTAGGGGCAATAGCCTGGGGGGCCTACGGGGGTGTGGGGGGGAGGGGTTAGCGCCTGGGGGGTTGAATTCCCCTTTAAAGGAGAAGTAAACCCTGTCAGCCCCATATACCTCCCCCCCGGGCAAATGCCCCTAACTTGTTACTTACCCCTCCTTCTAGGTGCTCTCCAATGGATTTCACGGCTGCCATCTTCTCACGAGCGGTCTTCTTCCTGGATCCATCTGTGTCTTGTGGTGCTTGTGCAGTAGGAGGCATTTGCCAGTTCCTGTGGCCTTCGGGCGCATACACGGGAAGACACCAATGGATCCAGGGGGTAAGTAACAAGTTCGGAGCATTTGCCCCAGGGGGGAGGTAGGCCAGGAGAGACAGGGGAGGCATTTGGGGCCGACAGGGTTTACTTCTCCTTTAAAGCATTTGGAACTGAGCCCATTCCCTGGTCCCTTGATACTTACAAGTAGCAGAGACTGTGGCAGGCAGGAGTGTAAGGTCTTTTGTCAGGTCTTTTTTTTTTGAAGGAACAGTTGGCAGTTCACCTTCTTTTTTGTTTTGCTTGTAAGGGACAAACAGCCTCACAGGATAGGAAAAGCCTGGTTAGAAATTGCAAGGCATCCACTGTTGTGTAAATATTGAGAAAATGAACTTACAGGTTGACCTTCAGTGAATACAATGAGAATACACTACAACCCTTGACCTTATTCTCCAGTGTTCACTACCACCCACCCAGTAATATGTACTTTCCTTTCATTTCTAAGTGTGGAATATGCCAGGTTTTGTAAAAACTAGCGGCTAGAGAAACATGAGATGACTTTACTAACTTCCTTTTCTAAGCAGAGAAAGTTATGTCCTGCCAAGGACCAGCAGCTGACACTGTTACAAAATTCATAATATTATGAATATTACTATTTCAATAATTCAAATTGTGCACATTTTTCAGATTCGATGACCGACAACTCCAATTTTTTTTTGTATTTTTGCAAGAAAACCATGAAATCTTTGGAATTTTGCACAAAACCCAGTGTAGATCAAGATATCTTCAGGACTTCTCCCACTGACTTCTACATGAACGCGGCAGGTCTAAGTTTAAATACATTTTTATCTGGACTTTTAACACCCTCTGGGTATAATAAATTCCAAAACATTAAGTTTTTTTTTTCACTAAAAATTTTATATTAAAAAAATAAACAGAATTTTTCACGTTTTTGGCGTTCGGACTTTATTAAATAACCCCCCCTTAGTTGTATACTTCCCAGTACAGTAGCCCAGGCCTTTGTGGTTTAAATAGCAGGAGGTCTTTAAGAGATGAAATGAAAAGCCAGATAAGCTGCCGGAGCCAATTTCAGTCACATTTCTGAATTTTTTCAGCTTCTGCTGCTGAACATGAAAGTAACATAACCTTGTGCACAAGGGACTATAGGGCATGTCTGACTGCTCTCTTGTCTGGGAAAGAAGGGATATTTATACTGACTAATCCGCAATATGCCCAACTACTGGAATGTGCTGGACTCATCACAATATATTAAAATAACTGTTGTTCTTCATGAGATGTGCCAGAGCAAACAGTCTCTTCCTTTGCAAGAGACAATCGTTTTTGTTTTTTTGCATGAACAAAGTGAGTGTATATCTATTTCATGTGCAGCTTATTTAGATTTAAATGAACTCCTTGTATATGTGCTGGGGGGGTTGGTGTAGGGGCAGCTCTTGCTGAAGTTACCCTATGTAGCTTAGCCACACACACATGGACTGTCAATCCCACTAGTGCAGTTTTGGACTAAAACAATGACCCCATTTATGTACAATGGATCATCAGTTGTTCCAGTTCTTTGAATTGGCAGATATAGCAGCTTCCTTAGCTTCTCCTAGTTCAAAGGTTCTATTATTGTCACTTACCAAGCTGAGGTCATCACATCACGTGTGAGGGAGCAGCTTGAGGAATGAGCAGCCCATCCTGCAAACACGCGTGTTCATTATAAGGTTATTGGACTT
>CM044438.1:14270851-14294165 GCA_024363595.1 Xenopus borealis
GGGGGGGGGGGGACCTGACAGCAGAAAAAAAAACAAAGCTACCAAACCCAGGGATGAGCATGCATTGAGTTGAAATGACATATAGACAAACACAAAAGAAAGCAATGCATTATTTATGCGCTATTCTCCAAGCTAGTGGTCAGTGCAGAGCTGTTGGGTTCCATTTAACTGCTGAACTGCTTACTGCCTGCCTTGTGGACTTTGTGTTTGTGTGAGGTGGGAGCTGCCAGAGTCACTACTGCCTGCCTTGTATCTGTGCTATACAACCTGCATATTGTGTGTTTCTGCCTGGGACCCAAACGGAGCTGGTATGAGCCACACAGAGTACATACTGTAGATATGCACAGACTATGCGGTATACATGTAATATGTGCCCAGTGTAGCATGTTTTAAGGTCCCGACACTGGTGTAAGATCACTGACAATCCAGTGATCTTCGGTGTGTGTGTGTGTGTGTGTGTGTGTGTGTGTGTGTGTGTGTGTGTGAAAGGAAGGCTGGCCGCACTGCTTTTGTGCATATGAGCTAGCTGTTTCCATGCAATTGGTCACAAAGTGAAAGGATATCACTGTAGCTTTATTACTGTATGGACTTTGGATAGGGGTCATAATGTTGTGCAGAGTTGCGTAACTACAACAACCGCTGCTCCTAGCAGGTAGGAAGCTGGAGTTTGGATTCTACTTCCGGTTACTCTTTGGGTCCTTTGGTGCAGAGACGAGCAATTGGTAGGTTGGTAGGTTGTCAGTCATATGGTCCTATATTGACTCTACAGCTCTGCTTACTGAAAAGTAGGTAAGGAATTCTGTAAGATGAGAGGGGACGCTGGCATCATAGCTGGAGTGGTTTTGCATATAAATGCCATGCTTGCCAGGGAGATAAAGAGAAAGTGCAGGTGGCCATGTGCTAAAGTAATTTGCCTACACTGGATGAGTTAAGGTAGCCATAAACGCATGCACTAACCACTTACAGCGTATGTAAACAATAGAGAGAGGGCATCTATTTTCTTGCTTAGTAACAAAGGGATTTGTTTTGATATACGCGTGCAGATAAGGATGGCTTATATAGAAATATTTCAACCAAAACTTATCTCTCCTTTTGTGTTTGTTTCTGAAGGAGATGATTTTTCATTGGCATCAGAATCAGAGGTCATGTTGATAAATGCAGTTATGCTGTGACCCTGTTAGTGTGTGTGTACATGATGCACAGAGAATGCGACTCTTTAAAGGAGAAGGAAAGGCTAAAGTTAAGCTTTATCAGAAAGGTCTATATTAATACATCAGTAAACCCTGAAAGCAATGCTGCTCTGAGTCTTCTGTCAAAAGAAACACAGCATTTCTTTCCTTCTATTGTGTACACATGGGCTTCTGTATCAGACTTCCTTCTTTCAGCTTAAACCTCCAGGGCTAGGGCATGAGCATGCTCAGTTTGCTCCTCCTGGCCAGATCTAGGCCTGAGCTGGCCTATTTGGCCGATATCTGGCCGAAAGTCAGCCGGATCTTGACTGGGAAGGTTAAATGTATCTGTATTAATGACTAATCAGCCTTATATTGTGACTATATTTCTATTCTATGTGTACTGTATATTGTGAGTGGGTCCCTAAGCTCAGTAAGTGACAGCAGCACAGAGCATGTGAATCAGTGAATCAGCAGAAAAGAAGATGAGGAGCTACTGGGGCATCTACTGGGGAGACACAGATCTTTACACAAGCACAAAACATCATGTACAACATTTCTACCTACTTCTTTAGTTAGGCTTTAGTTCTCCATTAAACAGCTATACCAGACCTTGTTTAGCACTGCCAGGTCAACATCCAATATTCCATCATGATACAAAGACACCATATGCACTGTTTTCTTGGTGTCTGTGACTGATAATTTGTTATACATCTGCAGTACGACAGCTCTCATAAGTCAAAATATAACAAAAATGCATAACAACAAGCCTTTTATGCAGAATTGCCTATACCCTTTTACATTATTCAACATTTAGAGAAAAATACACAGAAAGTGTTTACTAAGAGGGACTGTGTAGGGCAGCTGGTAGGTATAGGGCCCTGTTTGAACAAAGTGCAAGTTAGGGTCAGGTAGGGGGTGGAGGGGGATCCTATGTTCCCCCCACACACAAACTCCTGCCCATCATGAACACTGTGCTGTTGAACACAGGCACTTTGTATTAATGGGGGTGACCGCAGGTTTAGGTTGGAAGGCAGGCTGCAAAGAGCAAAAAAATAGGTAGACTGGATTTGCATTCCAGTTCTTAATTTAGCCCTAATTGCTTTGTTTTTTCAAGAGGTAAGAGGGTAAATTGAGGGTCACTATACAATGGTAATTGTTCTTTATCAGAAGATATTCAGCATCCCAAGGCCACTGTTAAGGCCAGCTTATTGGGGCCATCCAACAGGCTGCTACAATCAATATCCATCCGAAAGTCGGCCAGATGTCGATCAAGCAGCAGGAGTACCTGCATTATGATCCAATCGTATCTCCCACTTGAATGTGGACTTATTGGGCGCCATTGCCAAACAAGCGGATCTCTCAGTCTATGGCCACCTTTGTTTTCACCAAAAGAAGGTTATGGTCTAAATTCAGTGGAAAAATTGATAAAAATCAGGAAAGCCGAACCTGTGATCCTCCAGGTGTTCTTAGGAATACTAAGGGGCCGATTTACTAAATTCACATGTATTCATGTGAATAAAATCGAATTCAATCAAATTCGATGGAATATTTGATCGTAGGATCTATTCGATTGGTCGAATATGCAAATTAGGCATATTCGATTATCGAATAGTGAATGATCGAATGAATTCGAATGATCGAATATTCGATCATTTGATCAGCGAGTAAAATACATTTTTTTAAATATTCGACTGCCTACTCCACCAGATTGGACCAACCGAATTGCAATAGAAGCATATGGGAACCCTCCCATAGGCTTCTGAGACTAAGTCTTGATCCAATAGGATTCGAATGATCGAAGGCTTCGACCGTTCGAATCGTACAAATTATTAGAATGATCGAATGATTTATTCGACTGATTGAATAAATTATTCGACTGATTGAATAAATTATTCGACTGATCGAATAAATTTGTATTCATTCGTCGAATGATCGAATATCGAATAAAAGGTAGCCTAATACTATTCAATTAGCATTCGACGATCGAATGCTAATCGAATATCGAATTTGGTCGAGCTAATTATGGGAATAATAGTAAATTTGCCCCTAAGAGTTGTAGTTCAACAGTTCAGATGGAGACTCAAGGTTGAAAATCCTTGCAGAAAACTTTTAGCAAATGTAATTTGTACTTTCGGCGATAATGCTTCTGGCCAAGGTGTGTGTGTGCTTGGGGGGGTGCTCCTTCAGATTAACGCTACAAAATATGTTGGTGCTATAGAAATACATGTTAATAATAATAATCATAATAATAATTAGGGGCTGCCAGAATAAACGCCTTTATTTCTTGCCATAAAACAAGTCTCCAAGCATTATTTTACAGTACATAAGCACGGCAAGCAATGTGGGTAGGTCTTGTTACTAGTCATGGCTATAGTGTGCAGCATATTTATTTACAGGCACATATAATAATTATAATAATATATAATTCACTTGGGTTAATATAATAAAAGTTGTAAAGTTTGCTTTGCTTTCCACAGCAACCAGTCACATGAATTCTTCACAACAAGTTCTGCTTACTTTATGGATCGTTACTAGACCTTGTGCAAACTTTGCAACCACATAGAGATATTTATTACTGCTATGAAGCAGTGTTTTCAGTATAAAGGATTGGGAAACTCACAGTTCAGTGCAACCATTTCAGTATCAAGAGGTATCAGCACTGTGTAGTTTATTCTTTTTATCAGTAGCGGGCATAGACATGTATAGAGATGAATGGACTACGGTGTACAGTTTCAATAAATCACTAGTGATTATTAAAGGGATACTGTGATGCGAAAAATGCATCAGTTAATAGTGCTGCTCCAGGAGAATTCTGCATTGAAATCCATTTCTCAAAAGAGCAAACAGATCTTTATATATTTCATTTATTGACATGACTAGGGGCAGCTGGGAAATTGACAATATGGCTAGCCCCATGTCAGATTTAAAAACTGAATATAAAAAAAAATCTGTTTGCTCTTTTGAGAAATGGATTTCAGTGCAGAATTCTACTTGAGCAGCACTATTAACTGATACGTTTTGAAAAAATCATGTTTTCCCATGACAGTATCCCTTTAAATGCATTTGCACATAGAATCACATTTCAGTCTGTGCAGTTAACACAGAAGCTAGGAAGAAATTAATAAACGCAAATTAGTAGGGCCTAGGGGGGGCTGAGTCACTTGTACAGGTTTTACCTGAGCTATGGGCAAACATTCCTTCTCAACAATAAAGAAAACCAAACACAACAATGTGTGTAACCTCAGCATGCCTACCCAATGACCAAAACAATAATAATTCTAAAGCTACATTAATACAGCTGTGAGGCATAGCTGCTGCACTGACGTTAATGTCATGGTATCTCCCAGGGATGGACATTATTTTGTTAGTTAGTTTGTTATCACTTGTACATAACAATAAAATGAGTATACCCTGCTGGGGTATCCAGGAGTGCAGGGAGGCATAATTTCAGCATATGTTTAAGATTGTAGTGTCTTCCCAGAGTTAGGTGGGATCCCCTAAAAAGATGTTTCTGTAGGAACGAATAACATCTAGATATAACACTGACTATGACCACCTTTAGAAAAACAGAAAATATTCATAACATATAATATAATATTTTGGAGAGAGAGAGAGGGAGGTTGATGAATATTGGAAAAGACTCACAGGGAAATCATTCAACACAATTTACTACAGATATGGCATCTGTTATCCAAAACCTATTATCCAGAAAGCACCAAATTATGGAAAGGCCACCTCCCATAGACTTAATTTTATACAGATAATTAAAATTTTCAAAAAATATTTTCTTTTTATCTATAATAATATAACAATACCTGGTACTTGATCCAAACTAAGATATAATTGACCCTTATTGGAAGTAAAAAGCTGAGTTTATTTAATGTTTACATGATTTTCTGGTGGACTTAAAGGAGAATTCAACTTGCATGTGAAAAAAACCACAAATAAACTCACAAACTCTAAACCACAAATGTAAACGAATTTGTTAATAGTTCAGATTAGAAAAAGTATGAATGAAAAAAAAACACTGAATGATCTTGAAAAAAAATCCAAATACCACAAAAAGCTCTAAAAATTATATTTTTTCTGACAATTTCTTACAAAAATAAAAATCTGAAAACCTCTAACATTCTGATTGGTTTAAAAATGGTCCATTGGGATCAGCGCTCCTCCTATTGACTGAGGTCTGGGTAAGACAGGACATTATGGGATGGATTTGGGGTCATGGTTTAAAATGTCTTGCTTTTCTATTTTCAAATATTGGGAGGTTTGGTGTGGTGCTACCTGCAGGCCTGTAGGAATATAAGGATGTCATTTAAAGGTGACTATTGTTTAACTGATTTAGATATTGCTAAAACTAGACTAGGGTGACCATTATAATCATGTTCTCATTATATGACAATGTTTTTAAAAAAGACTGTGCCTCTCAATCAGATTAGTTCAGTGACAGGAAGGCTCTGTGACTCAGATGTGTCGCTCAATGAGACAATGAGAGAAACAATAACTTGTTATATCACTGGCCATTTCTACAAAACATGGTTACAGGTTAAAAGCAATATCCTGGTGAAGGCATAATGCAATCCTAGAGCAAAAGATCTTGAAATAATATAAGAAAACCCCAAAGCCCTTAATAGAGCCCAGCAAAAGTGACACCCTAACATCCAAACCCCTGAAATAATTACAAAGGACCTAGAGTAAGGCTCTGGTGACCCCAATAGTATGTGTATGAAATGCTCTGGGATGCATTTCCCCATAGTGATATAAATGATTAGCCTGTGACCTGTTTTTAGTAGATCACCAGAGTAGGCAAATTGTACAACATCAGGTTGATTATCCTTCAGCAGGGCATATCCTCCAGAATCTACAACTGCCACCCCCCCCAATTACTTTGGTGGAAAACATGACAGCTCTGATAGTCATGTTTTTCAACTCAAACCCCCCAGTGGAAAATGCATGCTGTAGCCTTTAGCTAGCCTTTATGCTGCAATTTTGTCAGCCTGTAATCATCTTAACCAATAGAAACACTTTCCAATCCAATTTACATAAAAATGTGCACTCGCGTATAACAGGAATAATAACTCTCTGTCACCCCTTGTTTATTTAGATAGCAGCTGGTTTCAAACAAATACCCAACCCACATATTACAAATTAAAATGCCATGTCGACTACTTAGACCTACTGTACAGTACCTTATGCAGACTGCCATCAAACCATCTGCATATCATGTCATGTGTCAGCAGGAACACCGTCGCCATTCACCACTTCTTCCATCAAATGGCACAGACAATACCATATCAGAGAGAAGGAAGAAAGGTGGTGATGACTTTATGGAAGGGAAAATTAAATGGAGACGTTTCTTCTGTACTTGATTCAGCAGTATTTATACAGCTGCATAGAATGATTCAATGATCACAATCTTTATTATTTTGACAATAACAGGGCATACAATCTGGTGCCTGATGCCATAAGAAAGTTGCTGAAAACAATTTGCTTGTAGCAAAGAATAAAGCAACATTAGACTAAAGCTTGAGTTTGGATCAACTGTGCTGTAGGCTACATTGTAGTGGTACTGTGAGCTAAGCTTTGAAGTGGTAATAAACACTACTTCCACATTTACAGGGGGTCTGAGCAGGCCCGGACTGGCAATATGTAGGTTAGGGCAAATGCCAGATGGGCTGCTATAAGTTGCCATAGAAAGTCAGTATTTAGTGGGCTGGTGGGGACTGTTTGGGCCTCTAAGTGGGATGATTGGGCCTCTGTGTACCTGAAATGCCAGGGCCTATTTTGATTCTCAGTCCAGCACTGGGTCTGAGTATGTCTTAGAGCCTGTGCTTGAAATACACAGGTTTCTATTTACACTCAGAACAGTCTTCCGTGTCCTGCCTCCTACACTTGAACCATAATTTACAATCTATCCCCCCATTTTAAGCATAGAGCCTTCTATTAATACAAAGTCGTTGCACTGCTGACCTCACCATATCTCTCCACAGATGAGAAGGGCCTTGAAGCACCAGTAAATGTATAACTTTATAGTGGTTGGTTTTAAGCAAAAACTCTCATGGGCTGAAACAGCTGCTTAACTGCCACAAGCAGCACCAAAAGCTATAAGATCTTTTCTTTCTGCTGCGGTAAACTGATCAATACTTATTGCTAATTGTTACTGCCCTGGTGCAACCGAGCAGCTGCAGTATATTAATTTTTTGTTATTATACACCATACTTGCAGCCACTGTGTAACCCATAAGACTTCCACCCTAAGACTCACTGGTGGGCATAGCAATATTTTGGGTGCTTCCGCTATTAATAAGTCACTGCTGGGAAGCCTTCTGATGTCTAAGGGTAGTGAGATTTGTATTTCAGCAAAATGCTGCAATTAATATATTGGCTCGGGAGACGTGTAAAACTGCCTTGAAGACACTTCATTAAAAACTTAACTCATAGTAATATTTAAATCCTTATTTGAGCAAAAAAATTCTCTTAAAAGCCTCCACTGCCTGATGTAGTCTGTTGCATAAAGTTTATGGGGGAGGAGGTTGTTGCATTTCAGCTTTCTATTCCCTGCTCTTTGCTTTACAAATGTTGCCATAAAGTAGTGAACTTTGAACCTTTAAACAAGGCAGTAAAGTGTCATTTAAAGGTACATTCCCTTGTGGAGCCAATCCACACTGATTTAATTGAGGAACAATCATTTCTATAATCTTCCAGCATATAAGCCAAGACTGCTATACAGCATGCAGCATTTATGGTATCCAAACCAGAGTCAATCAGACTCTGGAGTGGATTTTATTCTGATGTATGTACCCCTTTGAGCAAGGAAGTGTAGTGATAAAAAGCACGTGACAGTTTTATGTTTTTGTTTTCGGCTTTATCTGCAATTGGTGCCTGTAGGCATTGTAAAAGTTATTTTTAAATTTTTGTTTATATAAACCATCAGCAGCAGCTTTTTTGTAACCCTTTACAACTATTTTCCTTGGACAGTATAGTAAGTAGAATAATAATATTGTAACATTAGTGGGAGCAAAACGTTTTACTTTTTGGTTTAATTTCCCTTTGGAGGTTCAACCTTTGGCCAGAGCCCACCCAACTTAGGTTACAGATATTTGAAAACATTGCTCTATCAACCATTCATCCATAATTTCAAAAATATTTAATATAGCAAATACATTTTCACCTGCTTCTCAGCTCTACTGACCTTCAGGTTAGCGTACCTTTGAAAACAAAGAGGAATTCTTTACAAATCTCAGTGGCGTTCAGGCTGAGGTCAGGTTTCACCCCTGTTTTGGAAGTTTGTGTTGTGTTGTAATGACAGACCTTGAAGAATATAAACAATGCTGTGATCTTGTTTGCCTATCAAGATTTGCGTCAAACCTTGCACCCACTAATGTTGGTTTCTCAGTGAAGGACTATCCTGCAAACAGGGTGTCCAGGAGAATGATTTTGATTCCCTACCTTAAAAATTACCCTGTACTCTACAAAAAATGTGCAATTCTTTTGAAATCCAGTTGTAATGATCCTTCACCAGGTCCTATCTACAAACACCAAGGCAATTTTTCAGTTCCACACTGATTGAATTCCTAAACCTTGCCTATCTTCAATTAAAACATACATATATGGCAAGGGTTGCAGAATACCATCATCTGACCTTCTTGGAGGAACTAATCTTACATTTCGATCTTGAACATTCTGCTTCCATCAGCAAGATGTGTCTGCAGCTTCTGCCTACATACAGCAACAGCCATGACACGGGAACATCAGGGTTACCTTACAGGTAACTAAGGTTCAAAACCATAAGCCTTCATTTAGTTCATCTGAAAAAGAAAATAACAGGCTGAAAGTCCAAGAATGTTAGGCTTTTATATGATAAACAACCTCCAAGAGGACATTAAAGAACTGGAAACATATCTGGTGTGTGTGTGCTTCCACAAAAGGCCAACAACACAGAGTTAACTTGTAATAAACTGTTGTGTATTAAAGTTGATATGAAAATAGGTTGTGTGTGATCAGGGCTCATATCAAGTCCAAGATTAAAGGGTCTGCACAGTTAGCCAAAAGGTCCAATAGTTGATGCATGTGCATAAGCATCAGATCACTGTTTGGATGTTCATGTGTATTTCCAGCATACATGAACATCCAAACATAAATATATATGTTATAAAATACATATGATACTATGTAGCTGAGGTATTCCACATTGACGTAAAGTACGACTCCTTTTAGATGGTGTCTGTCTACAGATCCAATAGCCTCTTATTTTACAACAGGGTTTACATTATTCATTATAATACACAAGTTTTGTGGGATCATATGACAAAAATAACACCACTAAGCACAGATAATTACTGATGACATAACTAAGCACCATTTATAAGGATATAATATACTGGATATTCATGTATTGTGTAACATTATAACGTATATGTATTGTCGCTAATCAAGAAAAGGACAGATAAATCCACTGTTGAAATATATAATTTTTGATGAACTGCAAACAAGCCATACAGCTGTTAAAAGGAAGCTTTTCTGTTCCTCTTTGTATTAGCTGCTAGTTCAAAGAGGACGAGGGCTATAAGGTATAGGGTAACAGACAAGCAGTTCAAGCTAATGTTTTCACAAATATATGTCCAGTAATTACAGTATATTACCAGGAAATCCTATGCAGGGCCGGATTTTTATAGGGGGCGCCCCTAGGCCCCTGTCGTCTCCACTATTCTCGTGCAAATTTTCATAGTCGGGACCAGTGCAGTGGGGATTGGTTCACGGAAATTTAAAAAACAATTGAATCTCCTGCACATCCCCAGTGTTTTTGAACCAATGTGGGTGTGGCAGGGCAGCATGCCGGCCCCCTAAAATCTTACCGGCCTAGGCTCAGGCCTAGGTGGCCTTTCCACAAATCCAGGCCTGATCCTATGGAGAGCCCATGCTCCATGCATATTAACAGATTGAGGACTAATTACATTAATTACTACAAAGTATTTATATTGTTACTGCATATATTTGTTTAATCTAATGTTACTAGATCAGTGATACCTCTAATAAATGCAATTTGATGGGCTGTACTGGCTACAAAGTGATAACATCTAAATTGAATACAATTACTACAGCCCATTTAGCTGGATTTTCAAGATGTGTTTTAAATTAAATACACATTAAATACAATTACTACAGCCCATTTAGCTGGATTTTCAAGATGTGTTTTACATGATGACCTTGGTACAGGAATCCCCAACCTTTTCTACCTGTAAACCACATTCAACTGTATAAAGCGGTGGTATGCTGCTAAATAAGGTCTATAATTGCATTTTGCTAGCACCATGTAGACTGCCACCTGGGATCAGGCTCTGTTTAGCAATAAACTTATGCCTCCAAAATTTGCTTCTAAGCCAGCTCTTCAAATTTTTGCATCTGCTTTGAGACCACTAGGAGCAACACCAAAGGGTGCAAAGAAGACTGGAAATCAGTGCCTTATTGTATTAATGTACAAGTAGTGTAGGGTTTTTATCTAATGATATTCAGACCTTCATGACTTGGGAAATAGTTGCCTTTCTGTGTGGGGAGAAGCAGATCTAATTAGTAGTTCAGAAATCGGACGTTGCAGCTCTAATTGGAAAAGACAACCATTGCTAGCATCTTAACATATAAAATGAGCCAGGTAGATATCACTTTTTCATATTGTCTCATTATGCTTTGGAACAATGGTTAGCACTGCTGCTTTGCAGTCCTGGGATTCTAGGTTCAATTCTTGATTTGTATATTAACCTCACTCTTGTGTGGTTTTCCTCCAGGTACTTCCACACTCCAAAACATATACTGTAGGTAGGGAAATTGGCCCCTTAGAAAATGTGTGTGAAAGCAAAAAGTGGGAATTATTTGTATATAAATAAATAACAAAAGCACCGATGTATGCTTGTGATATGGAAAAGTATGTAAACATCTAAGGGTGAAATCTTGACATAATCCTGGGACTTTGAAAGTGAAATAATGATTTAGCCAGCACACTCTGCCTGCTTAAACAGCTTGGTAGTTGCCATGTTACTGTGTGACACCTTGCTGACTCTGATTTGGCTGGTTAGGTTTAGGCAAGTCAAGACAAAGTCTACGCTTCCAATGCACTTTTTATGATTATATGGGTTATATAGGTCACTTGAACTTTTATATATTGTGTTTTCTTGTGACACATAACCTTTCCAACCAAGAAAGTTTCATAATATTACTGAAGAGTTGCACTGAATGAGTAAGGTTACCAAAGCACTTGACACTTTTAAATAAATTGATCACATGATTTGGTAACCTCAGGTCTATTCTTATGAATTTGACTCAAAACAATGGTGGCCCAGGCTTTGAGCAGATTAAAAAATTTTACAAACTTTTTTGACAAGTGTTTTGTGAAATATGTATTTCCTTATGCAGTTTGGCACACTTAAGATGAGAAAGTATTTCTCTGAAGGCTTCTGAGATAACCATACAGGTACAGATAAAACTGTATTTACTATTCTTTAACTGTACCATGTGAGTCTGTTTTGCAAGATTGAACATTTCATCTGTAAAAACATGGTGCATCAGAAGGACAGTGGCTAATGAGGATCTGCAGCTCTTCTTTACTTCTTGCTGTTCCGGTCATTCAGGTCCTCAACTACAATGAATGGAACAAAATGAAAGGTGGCCATGCTGCAGTGATCTCTGCCCTTTTTTTTTAACTCAAGAGCCATATTCAAATGTAAAAAAAAGTTGCAACACAATCATGCAAAATTTCCCGGGGGAGGGGGGGGAGGACAATTAAGGGCCGTGATTGACTATTGGTAACCTCTATGGGTAGCAATGAGTGAGTTTTGCTGCAAAATGATGCCCATAGACTCCAATGGGTGAACGCACCAAATTCGACACTCATAGGCTTCAATGCCTTTTGGTGAATTTTTGCAATTTCCCTTTTTGGCGAAGCAAAAGAGGTAAGATTCACCCATCACTACCTATGGGGACAGGAAGCCTACAAGAGGCTTTGTTTGGAAAGATATCTGGTTTTATGAAAGGAAAACTTGCCCTCAAGCCAAGAATTCAAAAATAAGCACTTGCTCTGTGGCCACTGGGAACCCAAGGGGTGAGCAACATGTTGCTTACGAGCCACTGGTTGGGGACCACTGCCAAACTGTATAGGGTCCCTCATAATAAAGTATATGTCCATTTGGTTCATGGGCTGATGAGAAGGATACTGAAAAGAGTTGGCCAATAGCCACCTTTTAGACAAAACTATATAGAGAGAGTTATTGTATAAAAGTATTGTATAAAGCCAGCTAACAAATCTATACAAACATTAGCAGTGCCTGTTTCCTCATGATTTGTCAAACTGGGAAACACTATAATCCCATCCATCGACTGAAAGACAAGCAAGTTTGTTGTACCAACATGTCAGAGACAGAAAGATGTGTGGCTTATGCAGCACTTTGCAGGGTTGCATAATAGGAAGCATACACACTGTGTAGTTCATGTAGTTTTCATTCCCCCCCACCCAAGCTTGGTGTGGAGCACACAGATAATTCTTTTTCATGAAAGGCAACAAAGCAACACTAACAAAAAATAATTATGGGTCATACAGAGTGTGCATCACCATGCGATTTAACACAATGACAATAGCCTCAGGCATTTCAATCCACTCCTTTGCAATGTATGGTACTTTAAACATAACTGGCCATCCCATTGACATGATACGAAGAAGGAATCTGCTGAAATGTCACATACCCACACCTTTAACCATAGGTTTAGCCTACACAATAAAAGGCTGTGACTTTGCTTTCATTTCAGAGTCGTAAATATCCACACAAACACAAAGAGTGACGTCGATCTATACTCTGAGAGCCATGCTAAATGGATCAGTCTGTGTAAGAATGTAGGAACAACAATGTGGGCCAGTGCTCGTAAGCAATAACTTGTCAGCTAATGCCAGGCATTCAGTAAAGCCACAGCATCAACAGACACAAGCTTTCAGCATAATAACTCCTAATGTGCTACTGATGTCCTACAGGCATTATGGAATTAACAAAATAATCTGATCCATCCACAAGGGTCACCTAGGCTTAATACTAATATGCAGAACTCAGACAACAATTTCAAAAGCACAAGAAAATACTTCAAAGCAATGGAAGTCTATACCATACCTTATAAGATAATACAAGATTCACCGTCAAACTAGTGCTAGTCAAGTCTATGCTAGCATACCCACTTGCAGCCTCAAATCCTATATACTTGCTGACCTGACAGATTAGGACTATCCGGCCTAAATACCACACAAGGTTAGAGTGCTCATCAGAAACCAATAGACACTTTCAGGTGCTAAAACAGTCTATAAGACCCCCTGCTCAGAGGCAAAAAGTCTGCAACGTTTTGGGCCTCACTGGGCAAGTAATGTGTTTTTATTAGCTCAAAGTAGACAACAAATTTTTGCCAATGTTTTGGGCCTCACTGGGCCATTTTTCAAGCATGATAAAGGGCCCAGTGAGGTCCAAAATGTTGCCAAAATTTTGATGTCTACTTTGAGCCAATAAAAGCCCTTTTCTCGTACCACAAATTGGACCTGTGTGCTACAGTTTCCTTGGATGTCCTGCCTAAATAGGGATAGTTGTGTTGTATGTTCCCTGTCCTGTAGAAGAAAAACATACTCAAAAGTAGCGTTGGTGCCAAAAATGGATCACTTTACTTATGTCATGTTTAAGTATTCCCAGTTGGTATGCATGTCTCAGTTATATATAAAGAGCAAAAATCAGAAACCTCCTATAAGGGCTGATTGGTCAGAATTGAAAAAAAAATCTTTGTGCTCATTATATCACATGCGTGAAAAATGTTGCAGAAAGTTTCTTGCATTATATTTTATTTTATTTGTGGCATGAATTCTCTTTGAGCATGAAGACACCCGAAGCATTATGCATTCTGCATTTGAGAATTCTCAAGTAAGTGGAGTGCTAGGTACACAGCAATAGTGACTGGCTATATGCAGTGGTTCTCAACCTGGGGGTCCGGACCCCTTTTGGGGTCAAACAACCCTTTTACAGGGGTCACCTAAGGGGTGTCCAAACTACAAAACCATTGATCAGACAGGGTGGGTTAAAGAATAGTGTTGCGGTGGCCATTTGTTATTAAGGGAATGCTCAGTAGCTGACAATACCGGGAACGCGCAGTGCAATCGGCTGCTTCTGGGTAGTAAGAGAGAGTACTCCAAGCCGAGTAGAGAGAGCTGAAGACTGAATGCAACGTCTTCTGTTGGGCTTTCTCTGATTGGTGGATTTTTGCTTTTGTTTCTTCTGCCAGACTCCTCAATATTTACATTACGATTCATAACAGTAGCAAAATTACAGTAGCAATGAAAATTATTTTATGGTTGGGGGTCACCACAACACGAGGAACTGTATTAAAGGGTCATGGCATTAGGAAGGTTGAGAACCACTGGGCTATGGGATCTTACAGCAGCCCCTCTGGCATTTGCCAGAATCAACAGATTTCCAGCCCGGACTGGAAATCTGTGGGTTCTGGCAAATGCCAGAAGGGCTGCTGTAAGATCCCATAGACAGTCACTATTTAGTGGGCTGCTGGGGGGCTTTTTTGGGTCTCTGTGTGACCTGTTGGGGCCTCTAGGTAACTGAAATGCCAGGGACTATTTTGACTCTCAGTCTGTCCTGAAGCCAAAGATAGGCAATGTTGTTGCCATTGAGTTCAGACAAGCGCTTAAGTAATCTCTTTGTTTCTATGCTGGCTGGTTCTTCTTAAAAGTGTTTTTGGTTAGCTGCTTGCTTTGCATTAGTCTTAACATTACAAAGCATAATTCCATATGAAGAATCTTTCATGCTGCACTGTGTTATGTTATAAAACAAGTTTGGTAGCTCTGCCCTAATACACAGTTTGACTACTCAGGGCAGGAAGTACCTATATAAAACTCACCCTGTGACAAAGAATCATGTCAAAGATAATTATACATATTTAACTAAAAAGTACTGATATTTGCACATTCAAAGTCTTTTCCTCTGTCACTACCTTTGCTTACTCTGCTATCTGAGTAAGACTTCCCCTGATCACTAACTACACATAGGGGCAGATTTACTAAGGGTCGAATTCGAGGGTTAAAACAAACCCTCGAAATCGACCATGGGAATTGTTGGGAATAGTGTGGGAATAAAAATCCTTTGAATTCAAATATCGAATTCAAAGGATTTTACCGATATTCGATTGGTCGAACAATCAAATAGGAAATATTCAATGGAACGATTTTAACCATTCGATCGGATTTTTTTTTTATTCGATCAAAAATAATGAAACCCAGTTCGGCAGCTATAATCCGGCAAACGAGGCGGTCGAATAAAAATATAATTCGACTGTCGAATAGTCGAATATTTGATTAGATTTTTATTCAAATCTTTTGATTCGATCGAATTTCAAATCCTTCATGTGAATTTGATCAATCTGCCCCTTACTGTACAAACACTTTGCATAACCTATAACAATAGATATATATTGCAAGGGAAGAAGCAGTAATTGCTGTGTACATCCCTAAAGAGATAATCAACACATTTAAGGCTTGACTGTAAATGAAGTGCAAATGCCTAAGGGTAATTGGCACACCATAGCCCCAATAGACGGGAAGGTAATGACAGAGAGTATATCACATATAATTAGCACAGTATTACAGGCACATAAGAGACGGTTATTTCCAGCAACCAGAGGTCCTTTTAAGGATCAAGCTTTGTCTATGTATTCAAAAAGCAAGCCTTATCTTCTATGCCCTTCTCTTTCTACCTGCAACTGCTGTTCGGAAGGTCCACACAAAGATGCAAATTCACTAAAGCAAGAAGCGTCTAACGCTAGCGCTTATTTGCCAGCGTGACGTCATTTCGCAACTTCGCAACAGTGTCCCTGGCGAAAATTCGCTAGCGAAGTAGATAGACTAACGCAACTTTGCACCCTTACACCAGGCGTTGTGCACTGACGAAGGGAGTAACTACGCTAATTCACTAAGATGCCCATTTTACTGAACGTTATCTTCTTGCGCTAGACTTGCGGTCAGACCTGGTGAAGTTCAATACAATAGATAGGAGTTTGAAAAAAAACCGCTGGAGTCTTTTACTTTTTTAGGGTGATAGTCTGAAAAATAGCGTAATTCCCCCCCTACATTTCCTAACATATGGCAACACAACTATACAGTGGGCACATGTTTATGGCAATTGAACAACTTTGTTTTATTTATTAAAGGTTTCCTGGGCTTGTGTAGTGTAATGTAGTGCCTGGTACATATACTATAAGTTTGCGCCATATGCAAATTAGGCATTGCTAGTGTAAATGTGCTTTGCCTGGCGAACTAACGGTAGTGCAACTTCGCATTTTAGTGAATTAGCATTGAGCTGGCGAAAATTTGCCTGGCGAAGTGCGGTGAATTGTGGCAAAGCCATCGGTAGCGCATTTTCGCCGCTTAGTGAATTTGCCACAAGGTGCGGAGCCCAGTGAATTTGCCCCTCAATAGATTCTGCACAAAGCTCAAAACAAAATGGATTAAATAGCAGTGGGTTTATGGTGAAATTAAAGCAGATATATGTTTGGGGCTCATTATGCAGTAACTAAAAATGTGTTTTCAGTATTCCATGTTGGCAGAGACAGTTGGTTTGTATGCAGCCACATAAATTGGGTCTCACTATTGCATGGAATTGAGGGTCTGTGCAGTTCAAGGTTTGTCAGGAACAATATACAGTACATAATACCAATTACTAGTTGGCCCAGCTCACTTGTGATGTCAGTCTAATTTTGAAATGATCCAATTATCATCTTGTTCAACTGTTATAATTCCAATTATTTGGAGCAAAGGAACTACCAACACAATTATGTATATATATATGGCTGCAGTACCACTTTTTATAGAAGGCAGCCCTAGCCGCATGAGCTTTCAGCCCTTAATTCCTTCCTGGTTTCTCCAGTGTGCAAAGCAGCCTCTTTAGGCTGGGGACAGACAGGGAGATTAGGGGAGATTCTGTCGCCTGGCGTTTTTTAGCAGGCGACAAAATCTCCCCGAATCTCCCTGTCTGTCCCTACCCTTATGCATGCTGAGCAAGGTACCAGCACCTTGAACTGTAGAGTGGAGTGCTGCCTGTGTTCTTTGATCTGGGTAAAGAAGAGCAGGTGCAAGAACTGAGATCCCTGCAACTTCTTGTCTGATTAGTGTCATGTGCTCTCTATGTGATTGCTGAAGAGGGTCTGTTTTGGTCTCCTATATCAGGGGGATCCATAATTCATCTTGCAAGGGTTGCTCTCATAAAAAGGGCTGTATCTAGGAATTTAAAGTGAATGACATATAAATTACTAAAATATTCCTGCTGCATGGGCATACAGTATGTGTGTTATTATGAAGAATTTATTCCAAACAATGTTTTTAGCTCATGCAGATGCCACTATCAAGCATCAACTGTGAGGCATTATCAAGGAGCCTATATCAAGCAGCAAGAACCTCCATAGTAACATAGTAACATAGTAAGTTAGGCTGAAAAAAGACTCGCGTCCATCAAGTTCAACCTTTTTTTTTTTTTACATTTTCACTGACTGCTAGTTGATCCAGAGGAAGGCAAAAAAACCCACCCTAAGCCTCTCCAATTTGCCTCAGAGGGGGAAAAAATTCCTTCCTGACTCCAAAAAAGGCAATCGGACTAGTCCCTGGATCAACTTGTATAATGAGATATCTTCCATAACCCTGTATTCCCTCACTTGCTAAAAAGCCATCCAACCCCTTCTTAAAGCTATCTAAATCTCCATGTGTATGGATAATTGAGATCAGGCACCACTACTTCTCTCAATACATGTTTATATATAATTGTAGCCCTATTCTACTACTGCAATAAAGTTAGCACTGATTTTATTCCTTGTGTTGCTACATCATCCTGTGCCTTCACTACATGGGCGAGCAGGTACAATATGATATGGCATTCCTCTATCCAGTGTCAGGACAGACTGGGCTGTAATACTCCTCCCTGGGAACTTCTCTGATCTACAATCGCACATGCAGGGGAGAGGATGGTAGGTTTATTTGTAGGACACTGCAAATATATACAGCCTGCCATCCAGGACAAACTTTGCAAGATCACACTTTGTTCTGCAAAGCCTTGACAAGGACCCCCTTTCCTTCCACACCCTAAATAGAGTGCGCTTTTTCTGCCGCAGGGGTTCCCTACTGACTTTACATACACAGTTCCCAACACTTCCTGTGTAGGCCTTCTTTCCTGTCCACAGGGGTGGTGACTCCTCCCCTCCTTGCACAGAATCAACACAGAGAGACAATTATACATAGCTCCCCTACATAGTTAACTATGTAAACTATGCTCAGTTGCGCTGCTGCCATGAGGAAACTTGAGAATTTCACCACAAGCAGCCCGCAGGTTACCAATGTTGGCAATAAGCCATTCCTAGCATCTTTGAAAGCAAAATGATAGTTATTAAAACAAAATGTCACCTTTTCTATTGCAGAGCTCTCTCTGAACTAGCGATGCAGTCCACCTCAACCCACTTCAACACTGATTTTCTGAGTGAGGGAAGGCCTGGGGTCCCTAAACGCCCCTGACTGTGCTTAGTGATTTCATTAGTAGTAACAGAGGAGGCCTATTGTGCCATCCTGTTGGCTATTGTTTCTAAAACGTTTGAATAATACTAATGTAGACTAGCACTGAATATTCCCTTTACCTGTTTGATAATCAGAGTTGGATTGGAGGCCCCGTGGCTGCTGTCACAGGTTCCCCCTCCCGGCAGTCCCCGGGCCCCTTCCTGACCTCCATTCCACCTCCACAAATGCGTTGTGTGATGAGCCCAGCGTTGACTTTCTTTTCTGGGGCAGCTAGGCCAATGAGGGCTTGGGCCCACCAGGCTTTTACCCAGTGTCCTGCCAACCCAGTCTGACCCTGTTAATAATATATTATTGATATCTTTGAGAAAAATACAAAGATTCAATGCAGTGGGCCTAAATATTTCTCTTTCAAATAGTGAATATCACCATAACCTGCATAAATCTCCCTCCCAGGCTACTACACAGAAACCTTATCCCCCTTCACCTAATGTCTCTAGCAGAGGATCTTTGGCAGGGGAACAGAAGGACACCGCATGCTATGAAATATTAACAGAGAAAGGCGTGGGGCACATGGGCAGCGAGGAACGCCTGGTGTACTGTTTCTCTGCCTTTGTCAGCCACACACGGCTGCTGCTGCAGCTCCTTGTGCATACTTAACCCCTTCATAAAGAATAACAAGACACCTGTTTGCTAAAGAATTGATGGATAAACACTGGAACATTTACATTTATTATGAAAGTGCAACAGTACCTAGCAACAAAGTACACAAATGTGAGATTTTTACATCAGGGATGCTGCACTTCAGCTCTCTTGCTTTGCACAAATTGCCAGCCCTGGGAATGCAGGATTGATATCTTTGTAGCCTATCCAAGGCTATTTTTTTGTTTAATTGTGGCCCTTTTTATAACTTTTGCAGGGTTCCAATCAAAGCATTCATCCTTTTATTGGACTTGAAGGTATTTTTACTTAATTGAATAACATACCTTAAACATCAAATAAACCCAAAAGGCTTGTTTTGCCACCAATAAGGATTCATTATATCATTGTTAGAACCAACTGCAAGGTGCTATTTTATTATTACAGTGAAAAAGAAAATAATTTTTACAAAATTGAATTATTTCATTAAAATTGACTCTAAGGACTAAGCCCATAGAGTCTCATAAATCATAACTGTCTGAATAACAGATCCCATATCTGTAGCACATCATTTAACATTAAACAGTCATCTATGCCTAAAAGAGGGAGGCACCAAATCCACAATTTTAGGAACCAAATCCAAACCCTAATTTAAATATTAAATGAAATGCAAAAATCCACCAATGCATTTAAAAAACACCTTACTTTGTCTAGCAGTCACAAAGTCACATGTTATTAAGGTTTTGCATTTTGTTTGGCACACAGAATTTGGATGAAAGAAAGAAAGAAGCTGTAAATCAGGGGTGTCCAACCTTTTGGCTTCCCTGGGCCACATTGGAAAAAGAAAAATTGTCTGGGGGCCGCACATGAAATACAAAAACACTTTTGATTTGTAAAAGTAAAGGAAATGCACAGTATAAACTACAACACCAGTTGGAGAACCAGATAGAGCTATACACTGGAATATAGGACACCTGGATATTAAATAGACTTATTATTATATTATTATTACTAACTGGGCAATGGGCAGAGTCCCCCCTCCTGCCTACTCCTATATCCTTTTCAACATGAAGTTTCCTCTGGAACCAAGGGTTTCAAGCTGGGCCGCATTCATATCCATTCTGGGCTGCATGCGGCCCTCGGGCCACAGGTTGGACACCCCTGCTATAAATAGAATATGCTGTACACGGAATCACAACTAAAGATATATATTCGTTCTGATTGAGGAATAAGCCGACAATATGCAGGATAACTGCAAAAAAAGCAATTTATTGTGTTCCACACAACATGTTTCGGGCCTCAAAGGTCCTTTTTCAAGTGGGACCTTTGAGGCCCGAAACATGTTGTGTGGAACACAATAAATTGCTTTTTTTGCAGTTATCCTGCATATTGTCCGCTTATTCCTCAATCAGAACGGTTATATGGATTTATTGGTGTGTGGACGGAAGCACCTGGGATAAAGCTGGACTTGCTGCACTTTGCTTGTATGTATATAAATTACTGATTGCAAGGTAAAGATATATATTGCCTCCATCCTTTGGGGCTATGGCACGCATTTGGATAATAAACAGATCCCCGGAACACAATTGCAGTGTTAAATTGCCCAAAATTGCAATTGCCCTGATTTAGCTAGCTTACCTCTAAAGGTGGCCATAGACCACATTGAGGTGGGCAATATCGGGCTCGAGCGTATCATAATGGAGGCTATACGTGCGGACGGATCGCGGGGCCGCAAACATGCAGAGATGCGCCTGCAATCCGACTGGGTTTTTTAACCTGCCCGATCGAGATCTGGATGACTTTCGGCCAGATATCGATCGGGGAAGCCCGTCGGATGGCCCCACACACGGGCCTAGGGTTGCCACCTTTTCCTGAAGAAAATACATATTACATATACTAATGTAAAACCAGGCACAAAGGTTCTTCCAGGTTTAGTAACCCATAGCAACCAAACAGCTTTTGCCTTACTAACAGTAGATTTTTTAAAAGATAAAAGTATTTCCTCATGCCTAGCATAAAACCACTTTAAAAAATCAGAGCCGCAGTCAACACAATAGACTGCTGAAAGCCAGGATTCCTAGAATAAGGTATGGTTATGGAATATATTGTATATATATTCGGGTATATATTATATATTGCCTCAAGCAATTTCGAGCAACTTAGAAAAACGCATCGCCGCGTGTGAAAGCAATTCAGGGAGATTAGTCGCCCGAAAGAAGCGGCGATTAGTCGCCAGGTGACTGATCTCCCTGAAATCTTCCTGTGTGGTCTAACCCTATAAACATAAACTCTTGCAGTGTAAAGTAATCGGCTATTGTCTCCCCATAACCAGCAAAGTGACCAAGTGTGAGCAAGGGCAACACCAAAAACAAATGCAATTCCCGCCTATGTACAGATGTTGAATGTTTTTGCTTATTGCACGCCCTGTTAAACTCCCTCGTTTATAATTGATGGTGGGCTGTGTGGTAACCCTGGCAATGCAATAAAACACTAGGAAATATAAACTATACAATATTAACAGTAGCAACAGCAATGAAAGTATAGCAATTACAATGGAAATATACAGGCCAATACCTGTGTATTTTTTCCCATACCTGTATAACATACAAGAGATATATATAGCTATTTTTAATACCCTGATTCTTAGTTTACAAAGAACAAGTGTACAGACTTAGATTTGTGCTTTTTAATGACTAACTAGGAAAAGACTGTCATGCATGGAAAGGTTTCCACCAACTATATGGAAACAACTCATTGAATCATGTGCTACCACCAACCATTCAGCCTGCTGCTTCTACTGACTATGTAAAACATTACCTTTTAAAAAAAATAAAAAATAAAAAAATAAAGTGTACCAAAGTATATAAAACCTTTATTTTAGTTACAGTGGGGGTTTGTATTGTGTAACTGCCATTACAAATATTCTGCCTTTCCTATGACCCTGTTTCATGTCACCAGCCTGTTATCTAGCTAGAGCTGCTTATTTTATTTTACTTTGGCAACAACATATCTAGGAAAGATCAAGATAAGGCTTTGAGACAAGGGTGTTGGTTTTTCTTGAAGTGAGGTTGCACGGCAAGCGTTTTGTTTCCCAACAACTTAAATAGTCCTGTCTGACATCTTTGTTTGGCATTGCTGTTTGACGTTTAAGCTATTCACCCTTTATAGTCTTTTTTTGTAATATATACATGCATTGTATTCTGGAAGCGGAGACACCAATGGCTGTCTGGTATCTTTTGGACAACACACATGCCATGGTCATACTATTCTAGAATAGAATAGAATTCTGGGTTCCGGTACCTTTCCCATTCTGAAACAACTGCAGGTACCTTTTCTAACTGGCACTAATCAGGTGCTTACCAAGAAATTGGTTGAATGCAATTAGATAGCAATACTCGTTTGCTGACATATAAGCATTCCTGTGCTACTGGTATGGATAGTACCTTAGATATTACTTTTTTTTTTTAGTAATCAGTAATAGACTGCTATAATATTGGGTTATACTTCTCTATGGGGCAGATTTACTAAGGGCCAAATTTTTGAGGGCTATTTGCCCTTGAATTCTACCCTTCTACGATTTTCGAATGAAAATTTGATAAAATCGTAGAAAAATTTGAGGGTTTTTGGCCGCTTTTCAATATTTCGATAAAATCGTACGATCGAACAATTTTAGGAAAAAATCTTTAAAAAAAACTCTGATTGTTTGAAAAAATCGTACAAATCGATCGATTGAAGCGTTCAATTGCTATTCGAAGATAAAACTTAGAAAAGAAGCCTATGGGGGGTTCAAATAGGCTTCTATTGCGATTCAGTAGGTTCAATCTGGCGAAGTTGGCAGTTGAATAAAATTTTAAAGAGGAAGTACTTCAATCATTGAATGGTCGAATGATCGACCAGGCAGAGTATGTCACACACAGGCAGAGTAGGGCACACAC